>VZTN01011485.1:143704-193510 GCA_013400515.1 Erpornis zantholeuca
TTTTTTTTAATGTGAGTGGATTTTTTTTTTTTCTTTTTCATCGCACAGTTGAGAACAAATCACGTTTTTGTTCTAGCTGGAAAACATAACGTTTGGGGAAGTGAGCACTGCGGATGCTTCCCCCCATCCTTGAACTGCAGCGCAGGAGTAACAGCCTGGCTTTGTAACAGGCCTCCCTGACAGAAGCACTGGGTTTTTCATGGGCAGCATGCTGGCAAGCTTGTCTGGCTGTTGGTGGCTGGCTTTTTAGCTGCACTGGCTGAGCAGTTGGGGTTCGTAAAGAACGACTAAGACAACTTAAACGTACTGCTTTTTAACCGAGGGTGCAATAATACAGAGATATGTAGCATTTTAAGCTCAAATTGTCAAGCCTTGATGCCTAAAATTAAGTATGTAAGTAGGTGGCCTTACTTGTAGAGGTGCTCAGCACCAGCAGCTCTTGGAGTTTTAGAGGGCTGCAAAAAAATAGGAAGCCCACGTAGGCATTAAATACAGACCTAGGAGCTGAACACAATTATTGGATTTACTGTTCTAAAATATTTCCCTTTCTGAATGACCAAAATACCTTAAAATGTGAAGACACTAAGAAAGCAAAAAACACTTTTGAGTACTGCACCTGCTGTCTGATTTTTATTGAAGCTTTCCAAAGAAGAAAGAGGTAGCCAAACCCTAAGCCAAACCATCTAGTCTAGATGACATTTGCAGTAAACAGAGATCTGGAATGAATTTTTGTTTTAAGGAGTTGCCTGAAGAAGGGAGTTATTTTGTTCGGACAACAAAATATTTTGGAATATTTTACCTTGTTGCCCTTTCCCACCTGTCCATGGGCTGCAGCTCCCCCAGTGCTGAGTAGAAAGCGGAGCAGCTGCCATTTCACTGCTGAGAACTGATGGCTTCAGGAAGATTCCCCAGCTCCAGGCCCTGACACTCTGCAGGGGTATTTACTGCACGTGTCTGTGACACCACAGAATGCACACAGGTGACAGAGGCTTGCTGGCCTTGCTGACAAAAGCTACTCCAGCCCTTCCCCGGTGGGTCTTGCTGGCTGATGGGTGCCAGGCTGCTTGTGCCAGCCCTGCTCCTGAGTGCCCGTGCTGCCAGTGGAATTAGCTCCCTCAGGAGCCCTGACACAGCCCTCAGCCTAAAGAGAGCCCAGGAAGGGTGAAGGAGCCAGGCTCTCCCCACCTCCCAATTCTTTTCCTTGCCAGTGTTGGTGTCAGGGAACCAGGAGCCATGACATGACACTTGCCCCCTTGCACTGATCCCTTCTGGAGAAGGGGCAGCCTCCCACAGGCCTTTTCCTCCCAACATGGAAGAGATAAAACTTTGATGTAAGAAGGTGCCATAAGGGAGCTACCTTGTGAAGAAGAGAGCCCTTGTTCCTCTTGCCTGCTGCAATTACTCCTTGGAAGTGATGGAAGCTGCTGGTTTTGAACCTGAGATGGAACTTTGCTTCTCCAGACATATTGTTAGTGCTATTGCCCCCTTTTTTTATTATTCCTGTGTTGAGGCATCTGTATGGTCCACTGTCATGCAGAATCACTCAGAATCATGGACTAGTTAGGATTGAAAGGGACCTCTGGAGATCTTTTAGTCCAACACCCTCA
Source organism: Erpornis zantholeuca (assembly GCA_013400515.1). Taxonomy (NCBI): domain Eukaryota; kingdom Metazoa; phylum Chordata; class Aves; order Passeriformes; family Timaliidae; genus Erpornis; species Erpornis zantholeuca. The sequence goes on from VZTN01011485.1 coordinate 145,312, forward strand.
TGCTAAAGCAGCTTGCAGAGGACTTCAAAAGCTGCCAGAGAAGGACATCACTGGTGCAAAAGGAAGACAAGGTGGATACATTCCAGCACCTCTGAGTGCTCATTGTTTCAATGGGGACCAATTTTGGCAGCAGCCTGAACTGCCCCATCAATATCCTCGGGAAGATGAGAGGCTCTTGCTGTCCTGGAGTGGGGGCTGTCTGCATTCCCTGGTGAAGGGATGGCCAAGGAGAAGATAAGGCACACAGCTGTTTACACAACTGACTTTTTACATGAGCATGTAGTGACAGGACAAGGGGGAATGGCTTCAAATGGAAAGAGAGTAGGTTTAGTGTTTATTCAAATAACCCTTGTTCCTCAGGTAGCTGCTGAGTTTATTTTGTACCAAGAGACCTTACTGTCCTGCCTTGGTCTGAAACCTGCTCATGGAGAGGAGAGAACTTGGGCGAATCTTGTGTTTATCTTCTGCAAAAATCCACATGGATGGAAGGATTTCAGAGCTATCTGCACCCATGGCACTGGAAGCTTACCTAAGAGGCTGATATCTCACCTGCATGCCATAAAGTCTGCTTGGTCCAGCAAAGTCCCTTTTCTTCAGTGAGAAGTGCCTGCAGTCACTGTGGATGGATGGATCCTTAGCCTGCAAGAAAGCAATGTTTCACCCATGAATGCTATTGCTGCCTCTCAAGACCACCAGTAAAGAATGTCCTCTCAGCCCTTCCAGGGATGTTGTACATTTCAATTCTCTTTACAGCAGGAAAATACTCTTATTTTAGAGATTTTAATCTTAATATACTGAGGTTATTAAAATCTTCCTGAAGTTAGAGAAATTTAATCTCATGAAAACGGGAAGAGAGGCTGAGATAAAGTTGTCCTTGGAGACAGATCTGAAAGGCGGCTCCTCTTCATGGCATTTCCTCTCATGCAGAAGCTGGAGGAGGCAAAGCAGAATTTTTACACTCCAGTGTTGTGTTTCTTGTCAAATACACCAGTCCATAGTGTCAGGTCACAGCATTTCCCACCTTTGCACTGACAGGGAACCAGTCACCTCTGTCCATTCAGGACAAAAGGTGGATTGGAAGCTGAACATAAACAGAGAGTAAAGGTGTTCACAGCAGGATGTACGTCTGTCTTAGGCTTTCATATCAGATTTTTTTCATAGTGCAAGATTAATTAGACAGAGACAAAACCCCCCACATTAAAATGCCTACAGTTCACATGTATTACATGTTTTTAAATCCATTATTCTACATTCTGCATTTAGGGATAAAAAGAAAATATTGTTGTAAATTATAAAATGCTAAAGATAGCTCTATACTTTTTAAAATGAACAATGATAAAAGCCTTGAAAAATTCCCTTTGATGTGAATGGAGTCTTCAGCATTCTGAAATACAATAAGATGGATTAATTGCTACTCATTAGGCAGCAAGTTGGGACAGCTTTGAATGCGCATTCTCTTCTTGGCATTAGCTATTGCCTGGCTGAAATAGCCAGCTTTTGTATTTACTCCTGTCTTCTCTAATAATAAGCAAATTGGAGATCAGGGCTAGAAACACTGAAGTGCTCTCTATCTTTTGTCCAGAACAATTGTATATTGTCATGATTTGTTTATCTTTTTTGAGCTACAGCTAATTATTATAAAGGTTATTTGAATCAATATGAGATCCGAGCAGAAATAACATCTGCAAAATTGCTTATTAGGAAGCTATTTTATGCTAGTGTTACTGTAACATCCATTTTGTGAGCAAATTGTTGTTTCTTCTGTCTTTTTTTTTTTCCTTACATGAAAAGTTTTGCATTTTAAGTACTGGTACAGGTTTTAGGGCTTCTTGAATTAATACTGTTCTGTTGTGCTTACTTTTTCTCATATTGTCTTAATTTTTTTTTTTCTCCCAAAGTCATAGATAACATGGTATTCAAAGCCCCATTTATCATTCTAGGATAACAGTTTTTAATTTTTGCTTAAGAACTTGTTTGAACTGATTGATTGAATTATTCTTCTGTTTATGTTGGATTAAAAGAAAGTCAAGCACAAATCCTTTTGTGCTTGTCATGTAGAACTCTTGTTTCATGCGGGGCTTTTATAGATATTAAGATTTATAATTGGATGATACTGGGGAATTATTATTATCTAATTTAGCTATGTATTTTGCATTCCAAAACTAATTGTGAAAAGCAAACCTCAAGGGCCTGATTCATTAAAAGTTGTAGTCTTCTTGCATTAGATGCTTAGAGCTTGTATCTTCCAAAAACAAAGTGTGTGCGACTGCAGCCAGAAGCAGTTGGCTAAAACATGAGACACATCTTGATCTTCACTACAGAGATGATATTTTAGGGATTTAGTGGAACTAGACCAGTTTTCCACTGACTGTACTCTAAACCTTGGTAGCATTCATTATAATTATGTACCACAGTGCAGAAGACTTTTATAAGCAGAGGGGAAGGCACGAGACTGAATGCAGCCTGTTGCTTACTACAGTGTCATTCCTGGGCAGCAGGAATCCCATCCCAGCTCATGAATTAAGTAGGGTCAAACCAGGTCAGGGCCACATGGGACCTATCCAAGGAATACCTTAGGCTCCAGCAGGATTTAATGATTCAGTAGGAAATGCTGTCCCCCCAAGCCTCTGCTGAACCTCAGCACAGAACTGCAGCACGCTGGGCCAAACTTTTATTTTACTACATCAGTGTAAACCACATTGAGCTGAAAGGAATTGTTCCAGCTTTACAAAGCAGCACAAGTGAGAGCAAAACCAAACCCTTTCTGTCTTGGACAAGATAGGAAATCAAAATCTTAACTATTTGCAGTCGTTACAAATCCCACAACGTTCCTGTTTTAGAGTAGGGGTGTTAACCCATTTGTCCTGGCTGAATTCCAACCTGGGTAATTACTGTAATCTGCCTGTTTAAATTACCCCTGCCGTTTTAATTGGATATATTACTTCTTTTGCTGCCTAAACTGTGATGTAATACCATTGTGTCTTATTAATCAGTTACCAAGTTCCATCCCTGAAGCAGCCACCTCACAGTGATAGGTAGAGGAACTCATTCCCTCCTGGTTAAGAGTGCTCTCTATTACGGCCTGAAAAACCCCAATATATACTTGTTTTTAAGTGTCAGACAAGCTAATATTGCAATCTAAATAAACAGCTTTAGAATGTGGTAATCCCATTTATTTTTGAAGACCATGAAGTCTCCTTGATTATACAAACACAGGCAACCACCTTGCAGCTCTCCAAAGGTACCTGGAGCTGAAGTTGCTCTTTTGCCAGTGGAGCTCAGAACCTCTTAACTATCTGTATGACTTTGAATTTGATTTCTGTCACGTTTGAATGTAAAGTTACTTTGAGAAAAGCTGATCTTCCCACTGTGCAAAGATTCCTAAGCCTACAAAAGGTGAAACTGCCCACTGGTGTGTGTTGGCCTGAGTGTGTTGATGTCCCAGATCAGATTTGTCACCAGTGGGAACCTCTGGGGGGGTTGTTGAAACACCTCAATACCCTTTTGCAAGGATTGCCTTTCTGAGCTGTCATTCTAAAGGTTTTTTTCTTTCTCTCCATCCTCCTGAAAATGTAATCAGTCAAAGAGGATGAGATGAATGGCCAAACAAACCACAGATCATTCTAAGGTGAAAAGCAGCAATTGGCAAGAAGGAAGGCACATCTCATTTCATGTCACGAAAGAAAATATGTTTTCTCCCTCCAAAAATCCCTGTCACTGTTCCTCAAATTCAGGACCATCAGATTCACTGTAATGGTGACTAAGAGCTCCACAGAAGACCATGAAGAAAGTGTAAATCTTCAAAAATATTTCCTAGTTCTTCTGTTAGGGTGGGATTTGTTGCTGAGTTGGGTGTCCAGGCTCCTATTCTAGTCCACTCAGTATTCCTGGATGGCAATAAGATTAGAGAAAGTAATGCTCTTTAATTGGTTTCAATGCCTCATCAAGCAGAAATAAATACATCTTCTCCTGGAGCTTCACTAACACTAGCAGAGAATTAGCCAGAGACTTCAGAGGGATAAAGCAAGGCAAGATGAACAATTCCATAGGCATATAACCTACCTTGGGCTCACGCAACTCCTAGGAGTAGACTTCAATATCCCTAAAAAGCTTTCACTTTTAAATTCTCCTTTAGTTTGGATCCATCTAATAGTGGATCCAGAGGAGTCTGGGCACGTGGCAGGGGCACAGGCACTGGCTGCACCTTCATGGGATGGCACTGGCATGGCTGGTGGCAGGCAGGAGGCAGTGCAGGAGAGGAGCCTGTAGTGCTCCAGCACATCTGGAGAATAACAAGGTGGTCACAAAAGCAGCACTCACACAGCTTTGGAGGTTACTAGGACCCGGAGGCACATGTCTCTTGTATCATTTATTTCACACACAGGATAGGGATCCCCTGAATGTTGGTTTTTGTTAGGATTCAGCAGGCAGTGTGTGAGACTCTCACGGTTTGGCATTTCCAAGCCAGCTCCGCTTACAAAAAAAGGGTGAAACAGAGAAACCTGGTAGGGCTAGATCTCCTTCTTGCTTAAGGACATCTCACTTTCATCTTTTCATGAAAGGAGGGTCCTTCTTGCAGTACAAGAGTGTAGAGGGGTCCGGAGATCTGTGTGAATCTCAGGATACTGCCGCTTCTTATCACCAAGCTAAACACGTTTTTAGCCTGGTGGTCTGCAGACATCCAAGGGCAGGCAGTAAAACATGCCATACACAAACCTCCTGTGCACACCCTCCCACCCTGGGACAGGCAGGGGTGAGAGCCAGGGCTGAGCTCCAGCTCTTAACCAGAGAATTGGTTGTGGTTATATCAGAAAGCTACAGGTTTTGAGAATGGACCGAGTTTGACCCCGTGCTGATGGATGTGTCCCCTCAGCACAGGTGAGCTCAGGGTGTTAGAGCTGCCCAGGCAGTCGAGCAGAGGGCTGTCTTTAGGGCTCACATCCTGCAGGGTGCAGAGGGAATGATGCTGGAGCAGCTCCTGCCCTTCTCCACCTGCTTCTCTCTGGGCTGTGTCCCACAGGGGCTCTCTGCACAGCTCAGGGAAACACACTCAGCAACAGTACCTCATTCAGTATCCACAGCTTTCACACAGGGAGCTGGGGGTTGTTTCTCCCCAGGGTTTTGTTGTTATTTATTTTTTTATCCTTTTTTCTCCCCTTTTAATGAATCAGTCCCTGGGTGAAAATAATGCATTTGTTTTAAGCAGATATTTAATGTTGAGCAAACTGCTCTTCCTTTGTCTCTTGCTATTTTGTTCATATTTTGCTAAGAGTCTGCTATTCTACACAAGCATTTTAATAAACTGTTTGTTGTTGTATCCAGGTAACAAGCATGGTAAGTATTTTGACTAAACCAAGTATTATGTACCTTAGCTGTGCTTGGCAGAATTTTTTGGCTAGCTTTTCCTGTACTTTCAGCCTGTGCTGTTTCTAAAGGAGCTATTCAAAGGAAGAAACTGCTCACCTATAGTACTACTACATACAAGCTTTAGAGGGAGCATATGTGCAAAGTCATATATCATACATAAGAGCATGCATCTCTTGCCAGCATGCTTGCTACTTTGCTTGTAAAATAAAATCAGAACCCCTCCTCCCCCAAACATCCTTGCCTAATACTGCTTGTGTTCCTCCATTCTAAGTGACATACCTAAATATTGGTACTTATTAATACAGTACTTCTGGATGAGGAACCTTGCTTTACCAGCGTGTAACAGTCTGTTGTTTACTCATTTTCCCTGACCTAAGACATTGCCCTGGTTAACTCTGTTGCATTAAGAGGCTGTCCCTTTCTGTCCTGTCACCATACCCAACTGGCAGTGGCTGGGACTCCAAGCACTGCTCTAATACAAGTAACTGATAACAACCCACCTTTTCCTAAACTTGTTCCTGTGTGCTCGAAAAGAAGCAGGAATTTTATGGCTGATAGCTTTCTTTGGGAACACTGTAAACCAGTAAAATGCCACAACTGAAAATTAAAAAAGTTATTGCCATGTTTGTGACCTAACTTTGGAAATGCTTGTCTTAAAGCTGAATCCAAAATATCTCTAAGCCCATAAGCATGAAGAAAACTCTGTCCCTGTTTGCGAGTCAGCCGCAGTTCTGTGTTCTCATTTTACACTGCAATACAAAAGGCAAACTTCTCTTAGATGGAAATGATAGAGCTCAAATCTCAGTGCTCCCTGTCCTGCAGGCAGAGCTGAGCTGCAGCAGCACACCCTGCTTAGTCCAGCCTGATTTAAAATCGGCAGAATTTGCCCAAATAAACACGTGGGCAGTAGTTTGCTCTCCCAGAGCTTCCTGCGTGTTGGCAGAGCAGACTGTGAGAATTCAGGTCTACCATGCATGTCTGAGAGGAGGTTTTGCCTTGAGGTAGTTAGTGTTAGCCTCCGTGCTGTATTTTCTTTTTTTTTTTCTGCATGGTTTGCTATTTTTGCATTTTCTGTGTGGCTTTTTAAGTTTTTAGTTATGTGCTTGTAGCTGCAGTTATTTAACATCATTTGTTGTGCCAAATGTTTTAAGACTCCATGTAATTGTCATATTAAAGGATCAGACAGCAAAGGACAAAGCACTCCAGCACATGGCAGCAATGTCATCAGCTCAGATAGTCTCAGCTACTGCTATTCACAACAAGCTGGGCCTGCCAGGAATTCCCCGTCCTACATTTCCTGGGGCACCTGGGGTAAGTTGTTAGCCGAGTCCCAAAAAAATCCCTGTATTCTCTAACAATGTTTGGTAGAAAACTAAGATGGAATGAATGGATTAATGCTTTGACTTGAGTTTGCAAAAGGAATCATGCTTGTTCAAAAATACCCAAAGTCTTTCAACAAAGAGAACAACTGTGGGCCTGTTTGTTTGTTTTTCCTCTTTCAGTTTTGGCCGGGCATGATTCAAACGGGGCAGCCTGGATCCTCGCAAGAGTAAGTCTGAAAATTCAAATATGTTTCTGTCGGCAGTGTGAGGCTGGTTTGTGCACTCTGTGATACCAGGAAAGCAAGAACTTGCAAATTTTTCCTAAAAGGAGGTCAAGATAGTTTTAGGGGAAGAGTCTTTATAATGATGTGAAGTCATGTTCAAAAAGTTATAAGGAATCCCAAACCTCAAAACTGAGGCTGAATACTGGATGGACACTCTCCTTTGTGACCCTCTAGTTCAGTGTCCTCTGGGTTTTCTGGGAGCCCAGAAAGTGCTCATCCCTGGCTGGTGTGACTCTTGCAGCAGTGGGTCAGCTTTCCTGGGTGTGATTCTCATCCTCTGAATTTCCTCTGTGCTGTCTGCCTGTGAAATATGCTCTGCAAGGAAAAGATATCTTTGTGGGTAAAGGTCATGAGCCTCCCATTTTCCTCTACTGTGTGAGTCTAATGGAATTTCCTGTGGATGGCACGGTGTATGATTTTTGTGTACCTCTTTATTCCAGCGTAAAGCCGTTCGTTCAGCAGGCCTATCCTATACAGCCATCAGTCACAGCTCCCATTTCAGGTAATTCTCCCATTTACCCTCGCCCTTAAAAATACTTGAATTTTGTACTGAATGTGATGTATTAGCTTCTGACATGGGCAGAGACACGACTCCAGATCTCATGTTCCCTCCAGCCAAAGGAAATACCAATCCCAGTGTCCTATTATCTGATTATATCTTAGGGAAAATCATTGGGTGTGGGGTTTTTTTAGGTAGGAAGCACTAATACATGTGCAAGGAGTTGTGATGTGTGATTTCCAGTCAGCATTCCATATTGTAGGAATTACTGTAAAAGGTGAGTAATAGGATGAATGTTTGTTTTATAATACCTATGTAACAAGAATACACCTTAATTTATTTTTAACTGAGCTTAAAACCCCTTTCAAAATCATATATATTTAGCCTTTAAGTGTAAAACTTCTCTATATATCAGGTTGTTTATAACTCATCCCCTTCTGAAGGTCCTGCTTTGCCTGCTACCACTTTGATAAGTACCTAATGTTTATTCTGAATTCCATTGCTCAAATTGATCAAGCCCTTCCCATGGCTACTTCCCTGCTCCTTTTCCTGGGTTCCTTCCATGCATAATTTCAGGAAAGGTCATTATTTCTTTGCAGATGATTTCTCATGCTACGTCACCCCAACGCTTATGACTCTGTGCTGCAAGTTTTTGGCTCTTACCCAATTCTTTATGATTTGATAACTTACTGCTGTTTAATGCTTTAAACTAAAGCTACTTTTCTGCATTCATGAGAATGCCTTTTTCTTGACATCCCTAATTTATACCATTATTTTCTAAGACAGGTGTTTTCTATCGTCTCCTTTTATTCCTCCATGTTTTCTCTCAGAATAGGAACATTAGTATTTCTAAATTGGTCAAAACTTGTGCTTGGGTTTTTGATTCGTTAGAATTCTTGTTCATGTCTACCCAGTGATGTTTGTAATCCCCTGCTTTGTACAAGCCTCACACCTTCACTGCCTAAATTTGAGGGTTGGGGCCAGGTGCCACATTCCCTTTATGGGATATGCACTGCCTGTGACCTCTCCCTGCTTCTCAGCCTAGCTTGGGATAATGTTTGTTCTCTCACCTTTGGTGCCTCTCCCCTGCCTTCCTTGTGCCTGTGTCTCTCCCAGGATGAGTTTTGCCTTTGAGCTGCTGCCTTTTCCTCTTCCTTTTCAGTTTTCTTTCCTTCTCATCTAATTTTCTACAATGAGGACCAGGAGATAGCATTTATTCCTTCTCTTGAGGTGAATTAGAGAGGGTGGTTAACATCCCTTCTCTATCTAGATCATGTCATTCTCTCTTTATTATCAATTTAAAACCTTTTTTTTTTCTTTTTAGGGTATGATTCAGCTCTCTACAGTAATTATTTATTATTAGCTGTAGTATAATGATGCTTGAAAGCTCCAAAAGAAGTCAAGACCCAATGTGCAAATACGTAGTAAGAGACAGTCCCTGCCTTGGAAACCTTGTACTCTGAATAGGAGAGGAGAATTGAGAGTGGCAGAAGAAATGGGCAAAAAGAGGGGTGATTTACTTGTAAACGTGTGGCACATTAGGAGCCAGAAATGGAGGCCAGTTCTCATGACTCCCAAGGCAGTAATGTCTCCTGTGAGTCTTGATGCCAGTTTCCAAGGAAGGGTCAGCTGTAAATCTAGGTGAAGTCTCTATAAATCTCTATAATCTAGTATATCATTTAAACAAAAATTCTACAGTGAATTACAGCCCCAAGGAAACAAAATAGTAGATCTTTTCCTTCCACCATTATGAAATTGCTGGGTTGGGACCTCTTTTTCTACATACTGAGTTTTTCCAATTTTAACTCGTCCTGAATTAATTAGTTGCTAAAATTAATATAAATATCCAAGGGCTACATGCATAATTCCCAATTATATTTAATTGAGAAAATATAAACTGAGGAAGTGTCAGCTTCTTCATGAAACTATTTCCTTTATTGCAGGCTTTGAGCCCACATCAGCCCCAGCTCCCTCAGTCCCTGCGTGGCAGGGCCGATCCATTGGTACGACCAAGCTCAGGCTGGTGGAGTTTTCGGCTTTCCTTGAGCAGCAGAGGGATCCCGAATCAGTAAGTATTTATTGCCCCTCGTTGCCATCTGGTTTAAACCCAGAAGAGCAAAGGAAAACCAAGTCTCTGTGCATAAACCGAAAAGTACTTAGAAGGTTCAAAATATTCAAAAACGAGAGATTCAAACCAAAGGAGATTCAATGTTGATGCCAAAAAACTGATGTGTTTTGTTTAATAGTTAAGAGGCAAAGAGAAGGAAAGAGAAAGGAAAGAATGGAAGAAATGGAGAAAGAAGTGTGTAGGGGGGGTGGGGGGACAGGGAGAGGTGACAGGGGTTAGGTGGGAGCACATCACCCATTCAGGGGTCCCAGTGATATCTTGTTGCTCGCCTCCATCTGCTCTGCTGGTGGTGAGGGTCCCCCATGGCCACTGCCACACGGCCCCACACGGCCCGACATGGCCTGACACAGCCTGACACGGCCCCACACGGCCTGACATGGCCTGACATGGCCCAACATGGCCTGACATGGCCCAACATGGCCCTACACGGCCTGACACAGCCCCACACGGCCTGACATGGCCCAACATGGCCCAACACGGCCTGACACGGCCCCACACGGCCTGACACGGCCCCACACAGCCTGACACGGCCCCACACACCCCGACACGCCGCAGAGTACAGAATGCCATGGATTAATACACATTTTGGGCAGGTGGGAATGCCCATGTGCCTCCCTGGCAGGGGCCAGTGTGACCCTGTCCCCTTGCAACACTCAGGGTCTCTTCCATCATCTTTGGTGCCCGGCCTGGGGACACCTTTGAGGGGGGCCTTTGGTGGGCCATGGCAGCCTTTGGTGGGCCATGTCAGCCTTTGATGGACCATGTCACCCTTTGATGCGCCATGTCATCTGTTCTGCTCCGGATAAGCTTCTCCCCCCAGGTCAAGGCTCCTCAGCCAGGCTCCTCTGCACAGGGGAGGATGGGCAGTCACTGCACCTCTGACCACACAACCAAAGCCTCTCTCCCCCCACCCTTTGGTGCCAGGGTCTGTTTGAGCCTGGCAGATGACAGCCCTGGGGCTGTGGCCTCCACCTTGGAGGTGTTAAGCTTGTGCTTTGTGACTGTCCCCGGCCCTGAGTCTTTATTTTATCTTATCTTCATCAAGGAGCCAGTCCAGGGCCTCTCAGAGCCCCATTCAGGGTGTGGTAGTCTTCTCTGCAGCTTTTGTAATACAGTTTTAAAAGTCCTTCATGAAAATGTTTAAGTCATAAACTATAATATTTCAGTCCCTGAAACCCTTGTGTCCACTGATCCTTGGCTTTGCTCCTTTACTCCTGATCTTCAGCTTTGCTCCTTTGCTCCCCAAGCCCTGGGCATGCCTTGCAACGTTAAGTCTGATGGAACACACCCGGTGTCTCTGCATTCACTGCTGCTCTGTGCAATATTCCTGTCACCCTAGGACTGTGTTTTCCTTTCTTGCCCTCTTTTTCCCCATTTGCAGCAGTGAGAGGCCTCTGTAAAAGCAGGCGGGGTTTGCTCTGGCGCCTGTCTCACTGCTGACCTAGTTTAGCAGGTGTACCAAATTGCATTGTGTTCTTGGCAAGAATTCAGTGCTTGAACTCTAAGTCAAAGCCTAATCTATTTCCTAAGCAAAACAAAATTAAGGACTTGCACAGAAGGTGTGCATATTGCATATTGGAATTTTTTTTTAATGAATTTTTAAATTTTCTTTTGATTTTTAGTCTGCATACTATACCTGCAAGGGTAATTTCTGAAGTTGGCTGTAATGTTTCATTTACTCCAGTAAGCCTTGAACCTTTACATTAATCACCATATATTTACCAAGAACATTTATTGGTAGCCTAGCACTGATTCTACTGCATCACAAATAAATTGAAATAACTTATTTCAGCTTAGACCTGAGAACTTTTTCTGCGGTTATTTCTGAAAAGCAAATACTCTTCTGAATAGCTGATATGGACAGGCCATTCTTGTTCAGATTCCTGGTAAAATACAGTAGCCTAGAGAAGAGAGAAGCTATCATTTTCTTTTTATAATCCAGCATTGGAAACCATAGCATTTATGGGCTCTGGCCAGGGGTGTTATCTGAGGAGTGTTTACCCTGCACAATGGGGATTGGAGTCATAGCCCAGAAACCTTACAACAGAGGAATGCTCCTGGCAGAGAAACATCCAGAGGAAAATGCACCATATCTCAGCTATTCATATACCAACCACATGGCAGTGTGTTGGTTTGCTAAATGCCACACTTTGCCAGGCTGAATTAGCTTTGGGGTGCAGGAAATGTGTGGCAGCAGGTGTGGTTCTCTCAGCACTTACCTGACTTGTTGGGCATTCATGGTTTCCCTGGAATCCCTTTGCCTTCCCATGGTTTCATGGCGATCCTGGCTCTGGTGGGCTTCACCTTAGTGTCCTCCAGACCACTCTGGAATACCTCCTCCACCGCAAGCCCTGAGTTCGTGCAGGCAGCAGTTTGAATTTCCTCTGCCAAAGCACAGCATCCAGGTTTTCCCATCAGCCACCCTTATCCATGCGCAGATTTCCCAGCCCTCGGATTGCTGACCCTGTGTAAGGTGTCCTGCTGATTTATGGGCTCTGCCATCTCCATCCTGCTCCACTGCAGGATGTGTGTGAGTGCCTCCAGGTTACTGGGAAAACAGGATGTGGCCACGTGAATGAAATCTCGTTTCAGTGCAGTCTGATTGGATGTTTTGCTGCTATGCCACCTAATTATCCCTTTTCCATAAGTTTTTATAACATAAATGTATATACAAAACCCGTTGGATAATATGGTGTAGTGCCTGTATCTGTGGAGTTTTATGTAAAAGGGAGCAAACAGGAGCAGAGCAACTGAGTAGCTTTGGCATTGCAGGGAGAGAGTGGAGGTCTGAACAGAAGCATGGTTACCTAGGATGGCCCCACCAGTACTGAAAAGCCTTCTTTGGAGAAAACTAATATTATTTGGAATTCCTGAGGGTGCAGAGGGCCACTGGATGTTGTCCCAGCTTTCAAGAAAACTGCTGAGAAACCCACCTTCTAAATGCATTTGTGCAGGAGGTTTATAGGCCGTGCAAGAGCATCAAACTACCCAGATTTGTTTTTAAAAAAGCAACTACTCATGTGCTGTAACCTTGCAAAAATGAGACCTTAGGGAAAGTAAATTCCCAATTTACTTCATTCTTGCATCGAAGTGGGGCAGTGCTCTGCGTGGGGACAGCCTGCACCATGCAGGCAGCTGCCGTGGGGACCCAGAGGATGAGCCCCTGGGGCAGTGTGTCGGCATCACTGCCCGGGAAAGGGGAGTCAGGAGAAGGGGAAATATTGTTTAGACCCAATTAAGTAAATTTGTTTATTTGGCGTTGAAAGGGCATTGAAAAAAACCCCAAGGCAGCGTGACCAGTTCCCTGGGCAGAGAGAGAAGGATGTTTGCTGGAGTGGCACCGGGCAGAGGCACTGGCGTGCAGGGACCTCTCTGTGCCTCCTGCCAGCCTTCCCTGTCTCCAGTGCACAGACCTCCCCAACAAGCACTGAGAGTCCTCCTTGTAGGGTAGAGCAAACCCCAACTTCATGCAGTGCCATTGCAGGCAATGTGAATTCTGTCTGCAGCTTTGCCCACCTTGCTTTGTGTGGGTGGGATGTCTTATTGCAAGTATGGTTTGCACAGCACAGAAAGGATGGGGATCTGTTATTTTTCAAATAAAATCAGTGAGGCAGGTGATGTGTGTGTTTGCACAGTGTGCACATGAAGTCGTGTAGGCACGTGCTGTGATTGCAGCATCTCTTTTGTGCCTTTGCTGACCTCAGAAACGAATGTATTTTTGTGCTGCTACAGGAGAGATGTGTAGGAGTTCTCATGTATCTTCTGAAAAAGAACAGTTATGTATTCATTACGTTGCTTACTTTCCACGGAAAATGACATAAAATATTATCTTGATCAAATGTCCTTCTAACATTTTATTAAAAATGGTGACCCTTCCTCCCTCTCTCCCCCACACAAAATCAGGCCAGAAAGCCTCCTAGTGGTGGGGGCAAATAGATCAATTCCACCTTAAAATGTAACCTGGAAGTTTATTGAAAAAGGTTTATTTGGCATGGCATCTGGGGACAGGACTTGATCCTGGCAAGCCCTTTGCAGTCCATATTCCTCTACAGAAATTAGAAATTGGGGTTCATCAGCCAAGGTGACTCCCAGCACCTGCAGTGGGGCTGTGCATGGGCACAAAGGTCCAGCCGCAGGGAATTCCTTGTAGTAGTGGGGCCTTCAGCATTTCTGTGGCTCTTCCAATGGCAATTGGTGTTTAAAGGTACAAAATCTGCTCAATGCCAGGCAATTTTTGTTAGTTTAGAGTGGCCATTCTGTAGGGTTGGAAATCTGCTCTGTAGAATCCTCTCACTTGTGGATGGCTGTTGATCTTTTGCCTCGTCTAGACACAAAATTGTTCCATTTACAAAGGAGAAAAATACAGAAAGGAAACAATAAGCAACCCTCACTGTAACCCTGCATGGCAGAAGATAATCTGGGGAACACAAGGTGGCACAGTTGCAGAATATTGGAGTACTGACTCTGCAGCTGAGGATGGGTAAAATTGCTCCTCCTTTTACATGAAAATCAATTGAGTTTACAAATGTCAAGCTGCAGTTTCTTTTTTGTGGCATTTTGTGCTTGAGTACAATTCCTAAATGGTGCATAGAAGTTTCCCTCACAGGTCCAAGCAGCAGCATTTCAGTTACCTTTGATTATTGCCTGCCCTATATAACTCTATTCTCAGCAGATGAAGCAGTTCATGTGCCCATCTGTTGCTTCCAAGACAGGTTTTCCTTAATGGAGGCTTTCCATTTTTATTGTAGTGGTTCTGTGGAAGTTCAGGACAAATGCTTAAACCAAGTAATCCCATGTTCCCTAACAAATGTAAACTGAACATGCAAGCAGATTAGAAAGGATCTGAGCAATTGACTGGTACACAAGTAGATATAAAGTTCAAAGATTATAACTGAAAAGAGAATAATTAAAATTCATACATATATATATTCAAGCTTGATTTTCAATCAGAAAAAAATACCCTATCACCACCCAACAAAAAAAAAGCCCTTTCTGCTCTTCTTTTTTGAGGTTTCCTATTCTTGTTGTCACATTTATTTAAATTGTGAGCACTGCAGACAGCTTTACATTTAAAATATCTATATAGGGCTATAAAGAACATGGGTGATAGACATTTTCAGTATTAGTCCACCCATCCAGACTGTCAGATTGTGTTAGGTCCAAATTTCAAAATGTATTTTAAAAAGTGGTGAAGAAATAAAGCATTCTTTATGTTTTAATTCAGGTTTTATTGTTGTTGTAAAAGGACTTTGTGAGCCCAGGGAGAATTGTGCCTGAGAACCAGAAAGGGAAAGCAATTGCTCAAGGGCCATAAAAACAGCCTGCCATCATTAGCCAAATGCAGTAAAATTCACCAAAGTTAATCAAACCACCTAAGTGATGAAAAATAAATGAGATCTTTTCAAAAGAAGCCCTCCATCCTTGAACAACATCCATTGTTGCAAGGATTGTTTATTCTTTCTGTACTCCCTGTAAACAGTATAAAAAGCTGTTCAGCATTTCACTCACAAGGAAGTCCTTGGTTTAGTGTCTTTGTGATGTGAAAGGACAAGAAATCAAACTCACATTAGGATGAATGTCTCGGAGCCACAGACTCGGGATTTGAGGTCGTTTTAATCTGGAAGCAGAAAAAGTTTTGCTAAACACAAGGCTCATTTATTTTGCTGTGCTGGAGAGCTGCATGTTGGCCCTGGGATGCAAATATCCTATACTGTGAAATGTTCCTTTTTGAGTGTCCATAGATAGAAGTGCCAAGAAAGCACTTTAAAGAGGTCCAGTTGTGAAACTGTGGAATGGCAGCAGGCTTCTTATCCTGCAGGACTCCTGGGGGACCCCATGGAGACATGATGGCAACCCCAGCTTCCCCAGCCCAGTCGTGCCTGGACATGGACTTCCCAGGGAAGGTCCTGGGGCCAGCACGGGGTTAGGTGTGTTGGGAGACCAGCACCATTTATCCCCCAAAGTCAGCCCATGGGTGGAAAGCTGCTGGGGCCTGGCTGTGCTCTCACTGCTGCCTTCATGCAGCTCTCTTCCTTTTCTCGAATCCCGCCGCTGCTGGGGAAATTTCCCAGCAAAATGGAAACTGCAGGGGACACGGGTGGGCTGGCACTGGTGTGGGGTGGGCTGTGGCTGTGAATTCCCCACTCTGCCTGCCCCAGGCAGCTGTCCTGGCTCGCCCCGAGGGCTTTGCATCTGCCTGCGCTTCTGTCCCGCTTCTCCCCAACTCGTCCAACAGCTTTCCCCACCCCTACACCCACCCCAAAACCACTTGGCCCGGCGGCAGAGCCAGGCTCTCAGAAGTTGGGAAATATCCCCCTGCGTCTGCTCTGCAGAGAGCAGATAATGACATGCTCACATGTTTATTTGTTCCTCTGCTGCATTCAGTGGAGATGTAGATGGCCCTTCTTTGATAAGCAACTATTCAGTAGTTTGTTTTCTTCTGCTGTTGAAATGCGTGGCCCCGTGCCCTGCTCGCTGTGCACTGTCTAACCTCCCTTCCAAATGGAATTAATAACTCCCTCCATTTGCATTTCACAGATGTACCAGTGCAGTCGCTTTAGATGAAGGAGCATTATTACTCACAATTGACAAACCAAGAAGTTCAGGTGCAAAAGAATGAATGGGCCACTGATTTTGAGGGTCCCATTTGATTTGTCATGAGCCTGATTTGGCAGAATACTTAACGTTATTGAGAGCTTCCTACAGTCAGGCATAATTTTCCCATCTGAGCACTCAGCACTTCTGGAACTGGGACCAAAGGGTCTTAAATCAGAGAGGCCAGAACTAAAGGATGCATCTTCACTGCATGTTGCAGAAAAGCTGATGGAAACGTTGTGCAAGCACCTTGCCCAACTAGCAAGTCCCAGTTTCACGCTGGGACTGCTGTGGCACTAGATGGGAAGTGCTGGTCAACACCTGAGGTGTCAGGGAACTGCCCTCCCTCATCACCAACTCTCCATGCCTGCAACCATAAAGTCACCCCAAATCCCCTTTTACTTTGCATTTCTGATTCAATCCCTGCGCAGATCCAGGCAGGAGTCTGAATGTCTGGATGTCCATGAAAGACCAGGTTGCCCATGCAGCTGTATCGTAGCATACAGCACAGAAAGTTCAATTAACATTTCACAGGAAAGTGTTAAAAACCTTAACAACGGGAGTTGGTACAGACTCCAGTTATAGCACTAAAATGTCATGTTTATAACTCCCAGTCTGCTTCAGTGGAGGAGAACAGCAGCAGGAATTAAATATTCCGTTACTAGTGTTTTGGTAGAAATAAGAAAACTCGTTGGCAGACCAAGTGATTTTCTTACATCAGCAGGAAATTAAAGAGTTTCAGATTTACGAGATAGAGCGAGGCAGTGGGGCTGAGGCTGGGCAGGGTGCGGGTTAGAGCCGCACACAGACTCTGATACACCAGTGCCTGGGTCCCAGCCAGCCCACCCCACCTGCCTCCTGTTCCCCCCAGAAGCACCACCCCTACCCAGGCAGGTGACTCCCAGCTGTGCCAGTGGGATTTGGGAGGATCAAATCACGGCTGTTTGCAGCAGGAGAGTGCAGCACCCTTGCACTCCGGGTGCTGTGCCCGTGAGCGAGATCATTGGCACAGAAACCGCTGCTCCCTCTCAGGCCACCCACCTTCCACCTTGCTCAGCATCTACATCACCCTGTGGATGGGGAGCTACTCACCCCCCCACGTGCTGATCTGCATGGTTGTGTCAGAATATCAGTGCAAAATTGGTGAGGAGCTGTTACAAATACATGTGCTGGCTGATAAAGCAGATGTAGGTGGTTTGTCTTTGTTCTGCACCAGCTTAAATGCTTGCATTGCCATTGGCAATTTGTCTTGGTTCTTTTAGATTCCTAAGTGGATTATAATTTTTCTCGTGGTATTATTTGACAACAGTCATATTTCATGGCTTTACTGCATTCTTTGGATAGTTAGAATTTTTTTAAGGGAAGGAGCTCAGCTTTAAGAGGCGGCCATCTCCAGGGCATGCCGTGTAATGCAGACACAGAAGACAGAGCTGAAAATGTTCCTCCTATTTTTGTGTACTTGTGTACTTAGAAAATACAGGATTTGACTTGTGGCGGTTTATGGCATCTAAAGCACATAATTGCCCTGATGCCAGATGCAAATCCTTTAAATGCTGTAGCGTGAGTAAATTCCTCAGCAACTAATGTACTTCAATGACTCTGGAATACTCAGTCTAAATCAGCAGTGAATTCTCAAGATAATGAGGACGTTTTTAAGCTTTTCAGACACTAATGGGCTCAAAAATATAGGCATAAAACTTTGCTCCTTTGCCTTTATTTATGCATCAGTTCCTGTCACGGAGCGTGTTTGTCTAAAAAACGATAGGGATCATTTCAGTATCCATTTACCCTGCTCCAATATTGCATTATCGTTTGTTAGTTCGCAGAAATATGCCATGTCTAATTAGCTTAGTAATGATTGTACTTAGCATAGGAATTGCAGCAACATAAGGAGAAAATAATCACACATTGCAATATCAAAATAAACATTTCTGTCCTAAGAATGTTGTCAGGTGATGTCATACCATCTGTCCTACTGTACCCGCTCAGAAATTGTGCTGCAGCAGCATCTGGTGCTTTGGCGAGCTCTGCAGACAACTGTGGCAGCTTTGCAGCTGCCTCCAACTTTGCTTTTATATTTAAAGACTATTAAGACTTCACACTCCATGTCCCTATAAATGTGTTTGCTGTTACTGGAGTTTGGATACTGAGAAATTTGTATATTTGCCTGGCTTGCAGAATAAGGTACAGTGTGTGAATTGTCTTGGGAGTTTGCAGTGGCCAAACTGTAAAATACAGCTCTCCCTTCCCCCTTCCCTCCACAGCCATCTTTGGGCTGGTAGAGAGACACCCTTTTGAGGAAGAGAAGAATTTACAGGAGAATCTGAGCCCTCAATTCTGTTTCCATAAAAATGTGGTTATTTGTACAACCTGGAACGACTCCAGCTGACAAGACTGAGAGGAAACAATCCCCAATTTTTTTTTTGCTTGTGCAAATGCCTTAATAAGATGTTATGCTTTCCTTTTTCCTTCCACAAAATTAAAATGAAATAAAACCCTGCAAAAAACCACAGGCTGTATCTCATTTTTGGCCTCATACCCAGATGAGTGTTCTCTGGTTCTAAATTCAGGTTTCACTGTGCTAGATGATTTTTTAATAGATTTCAATTTCATTTCCTAAGTGCAGAAATCTAGCCAGTCCA
Organism: Erpornis zantholeuca; assembly: GCA_013400515.1. NCBI lineage: Eukaryota > Metazoa > Chordata > Aves > Passeriformes > Timaliidae > Erpornis > Erpornis zantholeuca. Next base: position 164,148 of record VZTN01011485.1, read on the forward strand.
TTTCCTTTTCCCCAGAGTTTTGGACATCTGCTAGGGAAGACTCTGCTCACACCAAAGGAAGGCTCTGAGTGGTTGCCCAATTCATTTAGATTTGTCACTTCAATTTGTTCATTCAGCAGGTACATTGTAAACAAAATAGCTTAAATGAGGTTTGCTTTGGGGTTTTAAATATTTTATTTGTGCCTAGCTTTTGGGAATTGCCCCTTATATGCAGCATCTGTTCAATGTGACAGGGTTTTCTAGTGTTCATTGACTGCATATCAGCTTTCCCTTAACCGAGTTAGCAAAATGTTTTGTGATCTGCATGGTGAATACCCTCAGCGTTTAATCCTGCCCTTCTGGAGCTCCTTCACTCTGCTCTCATGATCCTGGGAGGTGCTGATTGACTGGTAGAGGGTCTTTGGTGTTCATCCTTCCACTTTCACTTCGGATGCTGAAAGGTTCTCTTGGAGGAATGGCAGCCCCTAAAAGATCATATTGGACTCCTTAGGAGTGGACTTCACTGGGCCAAGGATTTCCCCCAGACAGGAAAGGCACTGCCAAGGTGATTCCTCTGATTATAATGAAGTGTGATGGGATGAAATTAAGAAATAGGAAATTGAAGCTGAATGTGTTTTGGCAGGGATGGTCATCTACAGAGTTGGCTCCCAAGGGAAGGGGGAAAAGTTGGGCTCTTTAATATTACATGGGTGGAAATACAGGAGGGCAGGCAGTGAGGACAGTGTCTGTAGGAGCAGCAACACCGAGTAACTGGCTTTCTCCTTACTGTCGTCCTGCAGTTAAAAGGAAATCCCTTCCGTCTCTTTTTGTTGAGATCTGCTACAGATAGAGGTTTGGGGCTTTCTGATAGACAAGCAGGTGGTTGGGATCTGCAGCATGAGCAGAAATTCAGGCTGTGAGGACACAGGACATTAAAAGGCACTGTCTAAAAGAGCAGAAATAGGCTTTCCCCCTGAGTGCAGTCACCTTTTTATGCTCAGTGCAGGGCTCTTTATCACTGTGCTGCCGCAGGGCCTCGCAGTGTAAATTGCCCCCTCGCAGAGGCCCGTGCTTTGGGGTTTGCAGTGGGGACACAGGTTTTTTTGATGTTGATCCTTGTTCACAAGGGTCTGTGACACAATTGGTGAAGTTGTTCATGGAAACCATATTGCAGAAAATCCCAGTCCCAGGAGCGATGTGCGAGCCATTTAATCCATCAAAGCACAGCCCCCTGCCGCCACAACCCTCTGCTCTTCCCCTGCAGCACTGATTTTCCTGTTTCTTCCTTGCAGTACAATAAACACCTCTTCGTGCACATTGGACACGCCAACCATTCTTACAGTGACCCGCTGCTCGAGTCGGTGGACATTCGTCAGATTTATGACAAGTTTCCTGAAAAGAAGGGCGGTCTGAAGGAACTCTTCGGGAAGGGGCCTCAAAACGCTTTCTTCCTCGTAAAATTCTGGGTGAGTAGGACGTGGAGGGCCTCTCCTGTCGACCAGGGCTGGGTGTGGTGTTCAGCACCCTTGGGGTGCCTCGGGAGGTTCGCTCTGTTGTCATGCAGGGGTGCAAAGCTGTTTGCCCTTCAGGTGGGACGCTGGCCCGGGGCCACTCCTGCTGACAGCTCCCCAGAAGCCAGAGCAGCAGAGGCAGATGTGCCTCAGCTCTGCCTGACTCTGCAGCTGCTGGGCAGGAGCCAACAGGTACCGAGAGCTCCCGTTTGGAGATGGGGAACTGCCATCTAGTGGTCCAAGGAAAAGCAGGGAAGGCACGGGAAGGGAGGCTGCTTTTCAGTGTTTCCGAGGTGTGAGGATCAGTCCTGCCATCAGCCCATGCTTGTGCAGCGAGGAGCAAGCAGGATGGGATCTGAGACACCTGTGAGCCTGGGAGGGTGCCTGGGGTTTTCTTGAAGCACACTTCTCCTTGTCTTTTTGTTAGTCAGCCATAGGACTCTGCTCCGAAACTTATCATATCAGACCAAGTATGAAAAAGATAATTAGAGTGGAGGGCTGGGATGCTGTGTATTGATCTAGTCATGATAAATTTCACTGATACATCAGGTTTTTTCTTATTGTATTTACAAAATCTCCCGTTAGCAATATAATCATAAAATAATAAAATCATTTAGGTTGGAAAATGCCACTAGGATCATGGAGTCCAACCATTAGCCAAGTCCACCACTAAACAGCTAAAAGGTTCACCCAAAAGGATCAGCAAATCTACAGGCTGAACCTCATGCTTATACTAAACCTTTTAAACTCACTAATTTGTTGGGATACTCCAGTTTTTTGTGGTATACTCCTTTTCCTAGCAGCAGTTATCATCTAAGCATTTTAAATTTTTCTTTCAAAATCTCAGTAAAATGGGCATATTCAGGGTTTAATTGCAGGGTGGACAGGTTGAGGCTGAAAACAGAAAAAACTTGATCTGGAGCCACTGCTTATGATCAGATTTCTTGGCATTTATCTGTGGGATTTGAAATACTCTGCAGCTTGTAAATCCCCCAGGCTTCATATCTTTCCAAGTGTTTCTGTGCCACCAGATTTAATAGTGGAAACTGGAATGAGGGAAACCCTTTTCTTCTCAAATCTGGATATAGAAGGACTAAGCCACTGAGCAGGAGCTGTGCTGAACTGCAGAAGAAACCCATTGAGAAATTCATGGGGCTCAAAACTGGGCCTGGCAGCTGTAGACCAAGTATTTGAGGGCTGGCTGGGCAAAGAGGCCAGAAAGAGGAGACAGCAGAGGAGAGGCAGCTGAAACACAGTGGGCACCAGTGGCCTAGAACAGGCAGGTGAGAATGTGGGGTCAAAAAGAGGGATGCAGTGGGAAAAGGGAGCATTTGAGATAAGGAGCCTGCAGAGAAACACAGGGATGGAGTACAAGCAAAAAAGGTTTTGAGAGGTGGGAACAGTGTGAGAACAGGGACAAATGTAACAGCAGGAGAAATGTGGCAGCAGAGGGACAGAGCTCAGAATTAAGGGGCTGTGACTGCTAAATACATTTCTTTGTGAAATTTGGCTTGAGCTGAGGACCATCATCTCTCCAATCCACTCTGCATAATAAATACTTACAAAACCCACTGGCAAAAAAGGATTTCACCTTGCATGCCTGTTCTCATTTCCCACAGAGAATGATAAGCCTCAGACTATACTAGACAAGGATGCAGTGGAGATTTGTGATATGGTAATTGATGTATTGTATGTTCTGCTTTTTCTCCATGTGGAAATTGATTTTCAGGCATGCTGAATGCTCAAAGGTATATCTAGAGCCAGTAGAGACCTTCTTTGGATCACTGAGGTCTGTATTATACTCCTGCCTTTGAAAATTCGAGTGCCAGCCTTCTCTGCTGTGCTCCTCCAAGCAGTGCACGCCTTTAACACTCCTATCTCAGTCCCACGTCTGTAACGTGGGGGTGATACCACCCCTTTACCCCAGGTGGTCACTGACAAATCAGACTCAAGGCTGTTGATAAGATCTCAAGGTGATGCCATGAAAAAAAACCTCTCTAAAATGTCTAATTCTGTGTTCAGATCAGGTTCTGAGTGCTGTTCAGGAAACAGGGACTGGGCCACAGTGAACAGCAAAAAGAAATGTTGTGTAGCTGCCCAGAGGGCAAGTGTGCAGTTGTGTAGCTGAAGCCTGTGACATGATGCAGTTCAGCAGTCAGGATGTGCAGGCAACTTCAATCCAACATTTCCTAACCTCACCGTGCCTTCCAACATAATGGGCTTTTAATACAATTTTGTGCTGTATTAGCTTAGAGATTAAAAAACATACAGTGCTAACATCCTTCTGAGTTATACATTAAAAATGTGGTGAGAACACTTTCCTGAGCCCTGCTCTTAAAATAGACCAGTGGATTTTCTCTCTCATCAAGTGAGTGAGGCAGAAAGAGGGTGCCTGGGGTAGTGTTTGAGTGTTGCAAGAGTCACGATGAATACTCTTCTAGGAATAAACTTCACACCAGTGGCCCCCAATCCTAAACATATGTAGGAATCTGTATAGGAAAACCAGAAGATAGCTGTCTAATTAGTCATAAGAATTAGATCCTAAACTGTCCTTTATTTCATTCACCCCAATAGGGCATTTCTTCAGGAAATAAAGGATGCTGTTCCATTTTTATGAAGAGTGTTGGAAACTGTTTTAAACAGTAGTAATATCACCAGGGTAAAGTTGCTGACAATGTTTTTGACCCTATAAGTAACCTCAAGTTTATTCATATGAGAATAGATTACTTTTGGCTGAATTAAATATCCAGTTCTGAATAAGTATTTACTCTCTCATCATCTGCTACCTCCTCCTACTCTCTAAGTTCACTTCCTCCCACGTTCTGTTCATGATGTGTGGTTATTGCTTAGTCCCAATATTCTGTCTCACTGTTTATTTTACCTTTTTCCCCTTCCCATCATTTCTATTGCCTTCCTCATTCATTATCATGCAGCCATCCATCATTTGCCCTGCACCGTAAGCTACTGGCAGTCCTTGTTTTGGTGGGTAAAAGAGGAAAGTGAATTTTGGTTGGGCACATAAGTACAGGTGTGAAAGCACTCTGAGGAGAATCAGTGAAAGAAAAGCAGGGTCTGAGTGAAGGAAGTCAAGGCAAACCAGAGAAGGGAAGCGGGAGAGTGTCATGACACGAGAAGCTTGAAAGTGAAGGTGAGGATTTGATGCCAGAAGGGATGGTGACCCTGCAAATGGATTTAAGGGAAGTCAGCATGTCACTGGAGGCAGCACAAAGGGTATTTTGTTTAGACATGAAATGTGCTGTGGAATGGCTGTATGGGAAACAGGAAGACCACAGATGAGTACTTGTGCTGAGGATGACTAAGGCAGAAAGCAGCTGAGCTCTGGTAGCTGGAAAGAATATGCCTCTGGCTCTTTCCCATTTAGTTCTGCTTCAGGCTGCTCAGCAGCACAGTTTTCCCTGTTGTCCTGGTTTTGGTAAATAAGGTTTGATTACAAAAAAAGTGGGAGGGAAAGGTCTGAGATCTTGCAAGAAGACATTTGGCAGTTGTGGAGTTGACTTAGCAAGGCGGCACCGGGATGGAGTACAAAGCCAAGTTTGCTTTGCTTTTCAGAGCTTTATTGGTTCATGCAGATTGTATCTCATGGGAAACACAACCTGATGCTGGGAATGGATGAGCTTCTGGCCCCAGTCCTGGTGACACATCTGGATGTCACACTTTTGGGCCTCTTCCTACCTACCAGTGCAGGAGGCACAAAAGGAAGAGACTCCTCCTCCTACACCACCTCAAACAACCGACCTCACTGCCCTGGGATGCAATTCCCTGGTCCTTGTCTTGCCCCCGGAATGCAATGACTCTGTTCCTCTGCTTTATCCCAGGCAGTCACTGGGAACCACAGAGTTCAGGGAAATTGCCAAAGAGACAGACTTTCACAATAATAGAGGGAGAGTTTTACTTGGTATGTTGTAAATAAGGAACAATGTCCTAATGGTGTGGCACAGGAAGTCTGTGTGACAGGGGTGTGAACCTGGGGATTACAGGGCTATAGAATTAACGCAGAAGTAAATGGTCCTAAATAAATGGAAAACCTGTTCTAGAGCACTGATGCAGAATTCAGGGAAGGCTGGAGAATATCTGCAGAGGAAACCTTTCCCTGGCTGCAGGTTGAGTGCACAATCCTGCTTCTCTCACCTTATGGGGCTAAACCCAATCTAGGTAAAACAATCAGGTGTTATTCGTGTGCCATCTAAGCTTAATCTGAGCAGGGTCAATGTTCCTGGTGGTTAGCTTGTGTTTAAACTGGTTTTGTGACTTGGGAATAGCCCCAAAGTTTTCTGCTCTTTGAAGTTCCAATTAGCTTGTCCAAAAGCTAAGCCAACTCAGGGTGCCTGTACTGGTTTCTTTTATTGGTTGAAGTTCTTGTCATGTTCATATCTAATGCTTCTCCCACTGATTGATTGCTCACTGCTGTTCTTAAATTCTGTAATTCTAAACAATGCACTCAGGCCTCCCAGACTAAATTCTGCTGCTGTAGCTTTCTTATTTCTCTCTCAGGTTTTGCCTCAACCCCCAACTGTATATTTTGTGGCAAATTTTGCATGACTTTTCCATGTAACCTACAGCACTGTACAGTGGCTCCTGCATCCATTGGGATCCTTAATGCTCATGTAAGCACACCTTGCAATAACATGCTGGGATTTTGTGTCTCTTTCACTGCCAAGTGCTCTGTGCCAACCTGAACTGATTTCTGCAGCTACAGGGGCAGATTTGGGAAGAAAATATTTCTGAAAGGAAGAGGGATGTTTCCTCATTGGTGACATAGGAAAAAAACAACTGATATAAACTAATGTTGGCCTGTTTGGCTTTCTATGGATCTGATCCACTGGCTTAATTTTAAATGTTTGCAGTAGCTTGAACTGTTCTTCTAGCCAAGAAAAGCTTAGTCAGAGCTCACTGCAACTCTGAAACAAAGACCCAAACTCATCTGAAGATGCGTGGATGATATTAATTGATGTTTAAAGTGAATGCCTCTATTTGCAGGAATCTGCAATGCAAACTAGGAGTTTTAGAAAGTAATGCATATTATAATTAGGGCAAGCTTTTAAAGATGCTTTGAAGTCCTAAACATTTTTGAAATTCAAATGTGGGATGGAAATAAAGGAATCTACACAATAAAGGGGCATTAAATTATGTCTCCCAAAATTTCACTGTTTTATAGATGTAAATATATGCCATAATTAGTGGTAAGTAACATGAGGAGGATAGTTAAGTTTATTCCTATTCTTATTCAAAACAGCTGTGGCATGAAAAATAATGCTCCTTCTCTTTGTGATACACTGGAACAAACAATTTACCCATGTAATCAGTGTTCAGAAATGGCTTGTGCCTGTGCTCTCCTCCCACCCCCTCCTGAATTTATCCCCATGTGCCTCCAGCCCTCTTAAAAGGTGCAGAGATTCTTTGTGCCCTTCATTCACACACACACAATTGCGGCTACTGCCTTTTTATTTTTTTTGGTTGTTTTTCTTTCTATTTTTACATGTAATTTATATTGCATAATCCAGAATCTTGGAGTTCCCTCCACACACACACACACCCTCGCCGGCTTGACTGGCAAATGATCTGCAGCTCACAAATGGGACCCGTCATGTGAATGGCTCTATGGCCAGCATGCAAATGTATGCAAAACAAATTAGGTATGGAAGAAAGCAGACATCCATTTGCTCTACCCAGCTTTTCCTCTCGGCGCAGGGAGCTCACATGGTGCTGAGGAGGACCCCTGTGCAGGCTGATGCAGGGAGCTGGATAATGAGTGGAAGGGGCTGGGAAGCTGGAGCAGCTTGGCCTGTCCATCACAAGCCCAACCATGTGGCGGACCTGGACACGATTCCTGAGCTGCACAGCGACGTGCCAACGGCCCAGATGCTCCCGTTGGAAAAAATTGCTTCACAATTTGGAATCCCTGCTCTTTGGTGGCGCTTGGCGGAGGAGGAGGGGAGGCACGATGCGGTCTATGAGTAACACACCTCCCCGCAGTCAGCACTTGCTCAAGCCTCTGTGTTGTTAATAAGTGACCTGATGTGCTTAATGTTAACAGCTGAGTGCCAGTGCAAGCTGTCCTGGCCCTCCCCAAATCCCACTGTTTCCAGTAGGTGCTGTTTTCTTTCTACTCAGCAGGATGGATTTAGGCTCTTCTCAGCGATTTTTGCTGGAGTTGCTCTTTTTGGTGGCCAAAGCTGTAATTATTACACAAGCGCTCTACCCTCTGCCTGTAGCACAGTGCCTGAGAGCTCTTGGGAAAGGAATGGGAAGATGTTTTTTTAATTTATTTTTACTCTTAATTTTGGTTGCAGCCAGCTCTGTTTAGGTGTTTCCTCCAGCACATTGGCAGAGGCTTCTCCATTCAGTGTATCAAACACTTGGTGCTCTTAATATGTAATATTTCCAGTGCTACCCATTGACAAGCTCTGCTTTCTTAATGAATTAATCATGCTCTTACACTGGAGATAGGGTGCCAGAAAGCTGAGTGCCTCTCCCACCTCCGAGTGCATTCAGCCAATATAAAACTCAGTGCTCAGAAATAAATCTAAATTAGAGTTCTACTCTTGAAACTAAAGAAAAAAACTTTTAAAAATTCCATTTGTGGTTTGGGATTTTTTTCCTCCCTAAACTGTATTAATTTTTAAAATTCAGTGAGTAAATGGACTCCTGTTCATCGCACGTGATTGTCCCATAACGTTTGAAGTGCTATAATATTTGAAATCGTGCCAGTATATTCGAAATCACCATTCAAAAAGTTATTTATCTGTATAGGCAGCAACAGTGCTCCCCAACCCCAGTGCCTGGAGCCCAGAGCACAGTTGCCTGAGAAGCTGTATGGGAGGGAAAGCTATTTTACAGCCCAGGAAGCCTTGCAACCTGTGTCTGAATGCAGGAGAACAGCTGGAGACAGAGCACCATGGAAATAATGCACCAGAGCTGGTAGCAGCACTCCAAAGGCTTGGCTGTTGTCATGTTTTTCACAAGGAGCATTGAAACAGGAAATTATAAGGAGAAGACTAATAAGATAAATTCCTGTATTTCAATTTTGTTGTTCCTATATTTATGTAGTCTTGCCTCTCATGTGACCCAGGCAGTGAACCTTGCTAAGTAATGTTTGCCTTTGGACAATACCAAGCCTTCTTGAACCAGAGCATGCCTGGCAGGTATTTAGTTGATTAAAAAAGACCCCAGGTAACAGGGGTTTCTCCTCATCTGAGAATGATGCCAGCATTCCATTTCCATCAGGGCTACCAGCCCCTGCCTTGTTTCTCTTTTTGCTTTTGCTTAGCTGTAGCTTTCTGCCTTTTAATGTCCTTTTCTGCAAGATTTAATCTAGGAGAAGACTCTTCCCCATGTAGCAACTTGTAGGCTATGACAAGGTTGTGGAAAAACTTCCCTTGGAAAAAGTAAGTAGATGGAGTTTCGTTAGTCATTCACTACAAAGGATGTTTTCCAGACCTGAAATCATTCTTGTAACTCTTTTTGAACACTTTCCAATTTTCCAACATCCCTCCTAAAATGTAGACACTTTTTTTTTCTATCTCTTTATAATTTGCTATTTCAATGATCCTTGTGAAAAACATGACAACAGCCAAGCCTTTGGAGTGCTGCTACCAGCTCTGGTGCATTATTTCCATGGTGCTCTGTCTCCAGCTGTTCTCCTGCATTCAGACACAGGTTGCAAGGCTTCTTGGGCTGTAAAACAAATGTAGCCCTGGAATCAATACAGTTGTAAGGAGCTAAAGCTGAATACCAGGGCATTCATTTATAACACATCTCCTTATTCCCACATCTAAAACTCTCAGAGCCACATAGACAGCCTTTTCTTTTTTCTTTTTTTTTTTTTTTCCTTTTGGAGAAGGAGAAAAACAGCAAAAAATTTATTTTGGCTGTATATGTTCAGACAAATCCCTTACTATTTAAGCCATAATAATACACTTAAGTCCTTAAGACAAAATTGTTACAATACTAAGAGGCATTGGGGAAGCCTTCATTTGAGAGTGTCTGCTTGCCAACCCCTACGATTTTTTTAATGTTGGTGTTAGACTTTTTTGTAGAGTCTTAAAGCTTCAGCTCTCAGCAATCTGTAATTAGTTGAACATGAAGACTGTTTACAAAGAGAATTCTGTCCTTCCTTGTAAACACCTTTATTGTGTGCTAGACTCAAAAAAAAAAAATTGAAGAGCAAACAGGTAAACAAAGTTAATTCTCATCAATGTGATCATCATGGGACTTCTGCAACCATGTTGTGATTGCATCAGAGTAAATCATGACCATTGAGTGATGGGTTCAAGTGTTCCTCACTGAAGCCTCAGGCCCCAGCCTGGATCACACAGGCCTCCCAGTGATTTCAGCAAGAGCTGGAAAAGCTGTGGGAGTGAACAACAGGATGCCAGATGGCCACATGTGTTACTTTTCCAGGTTAAATGTCAGCATGTAAACACATCAGTTAGATGTTTTTTTTCAGTGGGCTTCAAAATCAGAAGGCAGCAGATAAAAAGTTATCCTTTTTTAAATGTCTAAACATTTGTTATTGCAGTTTGAAAAGCAAGGTCTGTGCAGTTGCCTTTTGACAACGTGAAATTGTGAGGGGTGGTTTAGTTATGAGTTCCTAAATATTTTGCTCATATCTGGAAGGAGAGAAAATGTTTTGCTAGTAACACTGCAATCGTGGTAGCAGCAGGAGTAATTGCATTTCAAGAGATTACTTCTATTATTATTATCATTAATTGCATCAGTGCAGTTGTTTCATCAGAAATCCCAATTCTTCAGGAATTCTGGTGGAGTAGGGGTGGTGTGGCCAGTGGCTGCTGCAGTGTGCCGTGTTTAGATGTTAGCCATGTTTCGATTGCAGGCCAGCTGTGATGGCAAATTGCTTATTTATTACCAGCCCTGAACCATTCCTCACAGCTCCCTGTGACGGCCCTGCTTTAGATGCACATTAAACATTAACTGCTGACCTCACGCAAAGCAGGTGCCAGAAACAAGGTGCATCAGCGATAGGATTTCTTCCTCTTATGCAAAATGCGTGACTGTGGGGCTGCTTGTGCTACTGAGTGCAAACCTCAGGAGGCTGCTCCACTGATTAATTTACAAAGCCAGCCCCAAGTAATCTTAGACCTGTGCCTTCTCTGTACCACAGACTAGCTCAGTGTGTGCTATTATCAGAATGTTTCCTCAGAATGCTGTACCACAAATAAGGACTGCAGACACTAAGGAGGATTAATGAGTTGTTGCCAAGTTAAAAATTAAAGAGCAGTTACAAATGACCTGAACTGTGGTGAGTGCTCCACGCTAGAATCACAGAATGGTTTGGTCATAAGGAACCTTAGACATCATCTATTTCCAACTCTCTTGCCATGAGGACCCGGTTGTTCAAAGCTCCATCCAGCCTGGCCTTGAACACTTCCAGGGATGGGGCATAGGCAAGCATTCTTGTAAATAGGGTTTTTAAAAAGTCTAAGGGTAAACATGAAGGTATCTGTCAAGTATTTTGTGTTCCATTTCTGTATTAGGAGTAGAACCAAGCAGAGCTAGACTCGCAAGTGAAACAGCTGCAGAAGTGGATTTTCCCTGCTAAAATGCTCACCTCGGCATAACTTTCAAATTCAGGTGATTCTTAGCTGTCATGCTGCAGTAGCTGATCAGCTGTTTCCACATAAAAGGAAAACCCTGCCCACTCTCTCCTTGGGCATCAAAGACGTCAGCAGAGCTAATGCCTGAACCAACAAACCCAGCTGTGCATGTCCCTAGACTCTGCCTGTATCCATATTAGCGTGCTTTTAAGTGGAGGGCTTTTGAAAGTGGATCCGTGATGTCGAAGAGCAGAGTGGCAGAACAGCTCCAGCACTGCTGCAGGCCCAGGGAGGCTGCATTCAGCAGGTGACCTGTGTGGTTGCTTTGTAGCCAAATTAATCCTGCTGTGCACAGGACCTGGATTTGGACATGAATAATTGAAGGTAGTGCTGTTCCTCGCTTGATCCTGAGCGTCTCGGTCTCTGATGCTGCATATCAAAGGCAGCTGGAAGGTTATTGAGGCTGCAGAGAAGTGCTGGAAGCCAGCAAATCCTTCCAGCAGTATTTGCTGGTGGTGGGCATGGCTCCCTGCACACGGGAAGCCTGGGGGTTGTGTCACACTGCTACGTGGAGCTGAGAATTTTGCTGAATCAATGCCATATGGCCCAGCAGAGTCTCAGCAGGGATCAATCCCATGCTGCCCAGCTGTCTCCCTCTGCCGTGGGGATTTCATTGCTTTGAGAAAGGAAAAGGAGAAAGTGAGCTGTGGCCTCTCTGGAGTGGGGTGGCTCGGCTGAATTTGAGATGGCAAGGCAGGTTCACTTCAGAGGGGCTGGCTCTGGAGCCAGGCTCCTAGCAGGTGAGGTGGTAATTCCTTTGCTCCAGGGATTTCATGAGATATCTGCCAGACAAGAGCGTCACCTGTAGCCCACAGAAATACTGAGTCATTTTTTATTGTTTAAAGTTTGAATAAATTGCTGATTTCCTAAGGTTTTTACTGTAACAATTGGGCAGCAACTTCCCTGACAGACTTTTTCCACTGTCACTGTCATCACCATTAAGCTCCCCCTGCTTATTTCTGAAAAGAATGGTGAGCTAACGACAGCTTATGCTATTCACACTGTCAAATGAAAAACCAAATCTTCACCACCCATCCCTTTTTCCCCACAGGCTGACTTAAACTGCAACATCCAAGATGATACGGGAGCGTTTTACGGAGTCACCAGTCAGTACGAGAGCTCAGAAAACATGACAATCACCTGTTCCACCAAAGTCTGCTCATTTGGAAAGCAAGTAGTAGAAAAAGTAGAGGTGAGTGTTGTGATGGGATACGTGCCTTTATTTATTTTTTGCCTTTTCTAAGCACAGAGCTGTATGGTGTGGTCAGGTCCCTGGTTGGTTTGTTGTACAGTGATATTGCAGCTGCGGACTAAGCCCCAGACCCACATCTGTCATGTACAAAACAGTTTTTGTGGGGGAATTTTAGCATAGAGCTGAAGATTGAGCCTTTACAGATGTCCTGGTCACTGTTTATGTCCTTCTTATACTCAGTGTGTTTTCTAACCATGGTGACTATTAAAAAAAGTCTTTAATGATTTCCATTATTCCAAGCTTAGAGAAAGCCAAAAATTCTCATAAATCACTGAGTAGCTCATCTGAGCAATTGGTAGCTGGACACTCCAAGAGTCACAGCCTTACCCTCCTTCAGCAATCTAAGTCAGTCTGGTTCTCTTCCAGCTGTAGTCCTGCATCTTTCTGTAGTTCATAAATTGCCTATTAATAATAGGTGATAATATATCCCTGTTTGTATGTGCACACTTAAGCGTAAATATATAAGTTTATTTTTCCTGTGCCCTTTGCAGACAGGTGCCTCAAAACTCCTGTAAAATCATCTTACCACAGTTTTTGGCTTAATTAATTTTTGGGAATTAATCAGTTTGGGACTTTATAATCCTCATCTGTTCAGTTTGTTAATTTGCAGGTTAGAGAACAAGTAGTGATAGTATAATTTTTGATAATTAAGGACCCCTGATTTTTTAGCAAGGCATTGCATAGCTCAGGCAGGGAGTCAGCACACAGATGAGTGTGTGTCTGAGCCACTTTCTCTTTTTCCTGTCTACACAAAAAAAAAGAGAAAAACAGATTTGCCAGTCACATTTTCGCTGTGTCTGAATGATCACATTCTAAGTGGTTTTTATTTCTTTTTTTAGACTGAATATGCAAGGTTTGAGAATGGCCGGTTCGTGTACAGGATAAACCGCTCTCCAATGTGTGAATACATGATCAACTTCATACACAAGCTGAAGCATTTACCAGAGAAATACATGATGAACAGCGTCTTGGAAAACTTCACAATTTTATTGGTATGGTTTGGCTTTTTGTTTTTCCCCTCCTAAGATACTCTCAGGCTTTGTATGGTTTGCTCAGCTCGTAATGTTGGGAACCAGTTTCCATATCCCTTAGTCATGTTGCTTACCAAACAAACTGTCCCACTGACTTCAGAATAATTCTCTTGGAATGGGACGCTCTAGACACTCAGGATGAAAAAGGCTCAGCTGGCTGTGAGCATGAACAAACATCTTTTGTTATTTTCCACAAGTTCCAGCTTACTTCTCCCTTCTTCCCATTCAAATCTGGGGTTTGTAGAGAGCCTGAGGCAGTAACTTTGAACCTTTGTGTTCATCCCATGTGTCCTTACTGGGGGTCGGTTACAGTGCTGCAGATCTTAGTGGCATTAATTAGTTCTTGGGCAGGGAAACCAGGCAGCAAATGCCCAACAGGTGACCTAAAGCACAGGGAATGGTCCACGTAGTGGCCCTTAAGCCAGTTTAATCCAGTGACCCAGTTTGCTTTCCCTGTGCTCAGTGGTGGCACCTGAGCCAAGCTCTTAGAGCCATGCGCCGTGGCTGCCACGGGGCCGGGGCAGGACCGAGGTGACAATGGTCACTTCTCGTTTCAGCCCTGCTGTCTCCAGGTGTGTAATGCTCCCTCTGCCTCTTCCTTCCCCCACACAGGTGGTGACAAACAGGGATACACAAGAAACCCTGCTCTGCATGGCTTGTGTATTTGAAGTGTCGAACAGCGAACACGGAGCACAGCATCACATCTACAGGCTTGTAAAGGACTGAGCAGTTATTTATATATACACTTCATTTCACTTCTTTATCAAAACACAGACTGTAAACCTCAACACTAAGTGGCAGTGCCTCTGGCCCAACTTTCACCCACATTTTTCTAAATCCTGTTTTGGTGAAGTCATTTTTAATGTGTTCATATATAATTGTAGCTGTGAAATTCTGGTACAGTTGTAAAAATTATTTCTAAAACTAAGTGTTCTTCAAATTTGTAAACCACAGTTCTTTGGGAAGACTGTATTTAAGAACCTAACGCCTCTGTCTGTGGAGGCCTATTTTTAATTCTGATAGAAAAATGTATGACAGAGCATTTGCCATGGGGAAAAACTGACAGCATTTATAAGAATTTATTTTGGGTTTTTTTCCAACATGAAATACTTGTTTTACAATGCAAGTGAAATTGAAATGAATCTTTAGCTATAACTGTAAATGAGTACACAAAGTTAATAATCTTTATAGAATTATCTTTGTAACTAATTAGGGTGGAAGATATGGACGAATGTAATTCACTAAATTATTTTTTAAAATGAAACATTTTTCTGTTTGAAACCAAATGAAAAATATAGCCTTAAGAAATGCCTGATAGAAACAGACAGGTCCTAAAATTAGGCAAATTTTGTATTTTTTTCTCAACGCTAAAACTAATCTTCTAATCCATTAAACTTTCAAACAGGTATTGCAGAGAAAGAAAACATCATCCCTTACCCCTAACATATCTAGTGTATTTTAAAAGAGTATAAAGTTGTATTGTACTAATATGAAAATTTGATTATTTAATGAAAAAGATGGCTCATTTTGCAATAAGTAGGTAAATACTGAAGATTTAGACTTGCATTATATGTAGTCTCGTGTGTGCGGTTGTATTTTATATGGACAACTACATTTTCTAGTAAGTTGAGCAAAAAACTTGCAACTCTGAAATTAAGAGATGAATGGAAACAACTGACATGGCAACAGCATCGAGTCACTCGCAAACAGAAAGCGAAACACTGATGTGTTTGAAAGAAGAGTGTGCACACCTCTGAAAGGATCAGCAGCTTTAATATCTGTGAGACGCTAGAAAATCACAACCAACGTCAGGCAAAGATTGGAAAGTGGAGAAGTTTATTTTTTTTTCTCCTTTTCCTCTTAATCATGGTGCTCTTATGCCTCTCCCAGTTGTCTCTCCAGGTCTGGCAAAGACCTTATCCGAAACAAACACACACCTACCACATGGGGTCTGCTGTCCTCTTGGATGTGGTAGTATTCATCCTTCTGATAAATTCAGGGAAGACTCCAGGAAGTGAAGTACAGCTGGAGATATTTTAATACTGTAAGGCTTCGAACCACAGCCATGGGTGTGAGTGATTGTCTGAGGTCCGCACACATGAGAGCAGCAGTCTCGCCCCTCCCGCTCAGGACAGAGGGTGTGCTCAGTTCCTCTCCTCCCGCTGCCCCTCGTTGCCCAAGCAGAATTTGTTTGGGCAGGTGCTGGGCCAGCAGAGGGTTCACAGGCAAGACATTTGTCTGAAAGGCTGAGGGCTGCCTGAACAAGCACAAGCCACCTTAAAGAGCAGTGATGAGTTGTCAGCAAAGAGGGTTCTTAGGAAAGTCTTTGGCAGTCCTGAATCGAAGTTCACGTTTAGCAGGCCCCTCCTCCCTGCCCTTTATGATACACTCCCATGCACAATTTAAGTGTAGAATTTACTCCCAGGCACAGTGCTGTGGTCTTCAAACAAGCAAGTCTTATTTTTTTCTTTAAATTACATCCCTGCATAGTCCTTTCTGTTAGGATTGCCCACTGTTGAAGTGTCTAGACTAGAACAGAGCCTAGGCAGGGCAGTGGTCAGACCGTGGTCACCCCTAACGCTGGTGAGGTCTCGGGTTCCAGGAGGGTGCAAACATCAGCAAGGGGAAGGGAGACTGCTTTGGTCCCTCAGCCTGACCTGACTCCATGAGGTGGATGGTTGCTGTGATGTCTAGCTGTGGATATTAGGGCTGGTGATCTTTCAGGTTATACTCTGAGAAGTGAACAGAGAAATGTGTCCATGGCAAGGTCTCTTTTAACGCTCACTTTTAACACTAGCAATCACATCAGGAAAAGCACTGCATTGTAACAGCCTAACGGTAGCCCTTTATTCTAAGCACTTGGTGTTACAAGTCAAAAACTACTTTTTGTTTTTTGTTCTAAAGTTGTCTTTTATTTAGGGTTTGAATTGTGGGTTTGGTGATTTTTTTTTTTTTTTAATTTTTTTGTTTAATAACAAGCAAACTCTTTAAGGCATATAAAGTATGTGAGTCAACTTGCAAAACCAGGTACAGTTGTTTTTTTTTTAATAGGATCTGGCACACTACATATGCCATAACTATAGGGTATAAACAGTCACAATGTTTATTGGTGTTCACATATGTAATATTACAGAAACTACTTCCATCGTCTTTTCTTTACACTTCTGTAAATGATCCATACCCTGTATATGTTAATTCTTAAAAGCCTTAATCCTTCAACTGTTGAGTGTGGGGTGTGTAGTCCAACAGGCTGCCTGTAAACTGTGAGCTCTTTTGTAAGCTGGAAGTACTTATCTTGTTACTGTTACTTTTTTGTAGGAACCTTTTAATTGAGAGCTGCCAAAGCATTACAATATGCAGTGCCTTAGCATTATATTAGAAGTACCTTTAACCTCTTAACATTAAATTTTATACATTGTTTTATTAATTGGTTCCATTTTTAAAATATCTGTATTTTTCCCCGCAGAAATGCTCTTTAACTGCTTGGTCTAAACCAGCAGTCTGTACAAGTCAGTCCCACTGCAGTGAAATGCCTATACCAAAAGGAAAGGTTACAGATTCCTAGTTCTCCCTGAAAAGTGAATTGTATTAATGAATGCTGCCTTTTTAAATTTCATGACCAAATAATTAATTGTGACTCTTCTGCACTCTAGCATGAAAGTGCCTTTGGTTTGAAATTCCAGCTTAGAAAAGTGCTGCCATAATAATGACAATTTGTAGAGAGACCAAAAATATTTAGTTATCACCGTAATGCCTTTGGTTTATTGGAATAAGTTGAATCTACAGGCCTCCATTTGCAAAAGAGCACCATTCATAGCAAAGGGATTTTGCTAATGATCAGCCTGCTGAAGAAAAATCTACTGTTTGCCATTTCTGACAGCATTGCAAACCAGCAACTGATTTGTCTGAGATATAAAAATGGAAATATTCACACTTATATTCTCTTCATCCCGTCACGCATCTGCATAACGAGAGGTCCGTATCCTGCAGAATTTCGGTGGACAAACGTGGCTTCATTGATCTCCTCTAATAATATTTTGGTGTCTGTGAAGATTCTTTGTTTAGACAGAAGATTTTGTTTACAAAGTCGTGCACGCTGAGAGTCAGATGCGTAAAACAAGACGAACACGGAGAACTGAGCATAGCGAGGGTAAATGCAATCGTGTGGGTTCGAGCATGGAAATGCTGAGTGTGTGAGCGTTGTGGATGAAGGTGCTGGTAGAGAAACTCAGGCCAGCACAGCTCAAAACACAGGGTTGTTTTGTTTTCCTCCCGGATGATGTCTTGGAAAAAAACAAAAAAAAAATTAGCTCCTCTTAATTTTATTTGATACCTTCTGTGAACAGGGGCCATACTCTCCGCTGCAACTGAAATCGAGGGGAAGAGGAGCAACATTTTAACAGTTTTAGGAAGAACAAATATCAGCAAAACCAAAAGCTGTCAGAGGGATTATATAGTTGTGAATACAATTTTAACTTGATTTTTAAAGTATTTGATGAAAACTAAGATTAACTTTTTATATAGAGAAATATTGTGACACTGTGTGGTAAATATTGTGATAATTCAAATTCCCTTTCTCTAAAATGTTATTTTTGTTATTCCTTCAAGGTCTAAATCTCACTTACCTCTATAAGACAAGTAATCCTGTTGAACTCAATGAGACTGAGGTAGGGCAAAGACACTTTTGGCCCACAAGCAGAAACACAATTTTTCAGTTGTTGCCAAACATTTCAGCTGTGCTAGTCAATGTTTGTGATAAACAGAGTAGTGTAGTTACACCTCTGTGTTTTATAGGTTAGCATAATGGTACCATTTGGGGCTGTTAAAAGTTACTACTAACAAATGTAGTCTTACTTTACTTGAATTCCAAACTGATTTTGTTTAGGTACTGCACCACTATTTTGAAGGAATTGCAGATCTGATGCCTGTTTCTCACTTTCCCTCTCCACCGCAGCTACAGCTCAGTTTGGCAGTAGCTTCTCCCATGGAACCCCACGGGATGGGCTATTGGGAATAATGAAGGGTGTACATTGATGTTGAATGTAAGTAACTGGCCAGTCCAAGGCGGATACGACATTTGACGTGCTAATCTCTATTTATTCTCCCACTGCGAGTCCTGGGGCACGCCTGCTGCCCGCAGCAGCTCCCCTGGGAGCATTCCTGGAGCCCTCAGTCAGTCACACTGAGAGCCCTGCCGTTGTCCCCCCTTTCCTTTTCCCACGAGGATACACGTGCCCGGGCCCACGGCGGATGGGTGGGGTAGAGCCCGGCTTTGTCCTTTGCTCAGGATGATCTCCTTTCCCCCTCTTATCTTTCATAACGAGATGTTTAGCCCCCTAAGAAAGATTGAGGCTGGATAAGTCAAAGTACAAGAAACACTCTGGACATCTTCATCCTTTAACTTTTCAGGTCATTTTTGCTGAGATCATGTAATTAGTTTTAGTGTGTAAATTAAATCTTAAATGCACTCAGTTGACTAAAAGGAGATGGATCCCTGTTACCTCCTTACAGAATATGTGTTTTTGTTTTTGTTTTGTTTTGTTTTATGGGCCTCTGATTCAGGCTCATGACTGCAGACAAAAAATACAATATGTGCCTGAAAAAAAAAAAAAAGACAAAAGAATTTTATAACATTGAAAACCTGAATAGCCTTTAATTCTTCAGTACATTTTATGTAAAACAGGTTGGGTTTTTGTTTTGTTTTGGGGTTTTTTTGCCATGTGCATTTGTTCACATTTGTAAATGACTTAATGGAATTCTCACTTTATGTTTATTTGTGTAATGTGTATAAAATGGGTTTGTGACTTAAGCATATTCATATATGGTCAGTGGTTACTTTAATATTGTACTGCTGCTGGTAGCTTTTGATGTAGAACTTGCCTTTTGATGATAAAGTACCTCTAGGTTAGACAGTGAGGGAAGGCTCTTGGAAAAAACTGAATGTTCTCCAATGTTTTCTTAACATATTTGCAGAAGCTTTCAAAAGGAGTTTCAGTCAAACCTCTTGGCAGTACAGTATTCTTGTATTTGTTATTGTCTGTGTGTAGGTACTGGTACCTTTTTTTTTTTGTTTAAAATGTTTTAAGTGTTGGCTTTAAAGTGAATTTATCTTTAGTATGATAGTAATATGAAAATTATAGGTTTTGTGTGCAGAGAATTTTTTTATAAAGTGCTTTGTAAAAAAAAAAAAATGTATTCTAGCTTTCGCGGTACATATGTGTGATAACTTTAATATCCATGACAGTTAAGTGCAATTATTTCATCACTCTAAAAATGCTATTTTTGTGTCGGTTACTGCAGGTGTTTTCATGTCTTTGCAAAGTGACACATTTTGATGCCTTCTTGATAAAGTGGTAGAATTTTTGTAGCTTTCTAGAAACTTTGTATTCATACAGTATCGATTGAAAATAAAGAAAATGAAAGTGTTTTGTGCATTTATCATAATCTCTTACATCAATCTCTTCTTAATACTGGGTGTAGCTTTCAGAACCCTTTTCCAAAAAAACAGCACAAGGCCAGACTTGCAGCAATACCTGTGTACCTTCCTAAAGGTGCAGAGGAGATCCAGCAGGATTTACAGGAACCTGGAGGGATGGCACTCGAGGCTGGCACATCTGGAAACTGTGTTCAAGGAAGAGTCCATCATCCTACTTCTTGCTTGTGTGCCTTCCTAAAGAAGCAGTGGTGGATTTTATTGAAACATCATTTAAACCACACCATGACAATGGGATGGGAAAAGCCACCCATCTCTCTTAATTCCAGAGGGAGGAATGACCTGTTCAAAATATTACAGAATAAATGGTAGAAATACATCATTAGCTGAGCAACTAGAACTGACTGAGGGGCAGAGTGGTTATCTGAGGTCGTTTCTTCCAGAACACAGAGCTCTGTGGGAACTGAGATCCTAAACATGTGCCATGTTTTCAAGACACTCATTTCTTGTTTTTCTGAAACCACCTGTCCCTCAGCTAACAGCTGTACCTGGTATGATGAGAGGATGAAATGGGATCAGTTTTTCCTCCTGCATTCACAAAGTGAAACCACCTAGCTGGGGGCAGGGGGAAGAAAAGAAAAAGAGAATAAGAGGGATATCCTGGATCAACTGAAATCAATGGGAAAACGACCAGAACTTGGTAGAGAAAAAAAAAAGGTACATCTGGCTCATCTTCTGCTTCCATGAGGGAGCAGTGGCTTTTAAATAAACCACATGCCCCTCCTACACTCCCCAATTCTCCTTTGGGTGGCAGATGTTCCACTGCTATTTTTAAAATGCCAGCAGAGCACCCCCCGTGTGCGAGATGAATGGGGGGAGAACAAGGCACAGATATGCTCTGTTTTGACCCTGTTTTCTCTTCTTTGTTCCCATTAAGTATATAGCTTCAGCCCTTTGAAGTGTGTTAGCTGTTTCAGAAGCAACCTGCTTCTTAATTAAGGTTCTGCTTCTTAATTAATTTAGGTTAAACCCATAAATCTTCCACCTTTGGGAAAACGTCACGCAGGATTTCAGGCTGGGAGTCCCCATGGCGTGTCACCATCAGTTTCTGAAGGAGCTGCTTTCAGTGGGAGCCACAGCCGCTCCCCGAGCAAGCGTGGGAGGGTTTGCACGAGCAGGGAGCAAAGAAGCCAGACCAGTTAGAGCACAGAATCCATATGTGGCCCGTGGACTTTTCTCTGGATTTTAATTTTTTTTTAAAGATACAGCCTATTTGGCACTGCAAATCCCAGGGACATTTCATGCTCACAAACCCCCGAGTGAAAGGAGGGCTCAGAGCTCAGCGATGTGTTAGCAGATGTCTGCAGTCCCCGCACGCAGCTCTAGCTGTTCATCCCAAC
This sequence comes from Erpornis zantholeuca, assembly GCA_013400515.1. Taxonomy (NCBI): domain Eukaryota; kingdom Metazoa; phylum Chordata; class Aves; order Passeriformes; family Timaliidae; genus Erpornis; species Erpornis zantholeuca. The sequence goes on from VZTN01011485.1 coordinate 185,389, forward strand.
CCTGACCTTTTGCAGCCTCACTGTTGTTGTGTGGGGCCCCTCGAGCAGGAGCAGCTGAACAATCTGTTACCCCAAACAGTGGCAGCCTCGCAATGTTCATCAACAATTACCTGCCTGGCAGGGAGGTGTGACACTTCCCCGGCTAATGGCCGTAAATTGTTCTAGGATTGCTGGTGTTCCCTGAGAGCTAGAGCTGTGCTGGGGACACCAGAAGGTGGCAAGGGCAGGAGGGAATGGGTAGAGACACTGTCCAAGGAGTGGAGGGAAAAGGAAAATTGTAGAAACCCAGAGTGCAAGTGACTGGGAGGAAATATGTAGCAGGGTATTGCTTTTCAAAGAAAATGAAAAGCTGAGGACAGGACAAAATAGGAGGAAGGGAAGAAATGGATCATTTAAAGACCACCACCACCAAAAAAAGTCCATCAGAAGAAGGTAGGAGAATCAGAGTAAAATATAAAGTACAGCAAAACAGACAAACATTCACCTAGGTAAATACAATTTGCTGCTTTTTGGTTTGGGGTATTCTTTTCCATTCCTGCATTACTTTTTATTAGCCCTTTCTAGTTTGGGGCATATCTTCTTGAAGCTTAAGGGAGAGGGCTGCTGGAGACCTCCATTCTTGTATGCCTCACTGGGGAGACTTGGCAAAGCCCAAAACCCTCAGCAAGGCACCCTGTAGCCTCCCTGGCAGATGAAGAGGTGCCAGCTTCCTTTTGGAGAGAGGGGGAAAAAGGGAAAGCAAAATGAGCAATGGCCAGAAGAGTATCTGAAACAATCTGCTGAGCACAGACACCTAAGTGCAAGTGACTGCTCTCAATTTACCCAGCACAGGGCATTTCTCAAGCCACCTTCTTTCTGCAGATATGTGGGTTTGGGTGCACGCCAGGGTCCATTACAGGTTTAGTTGATTAATTTCAAAAATACTGCTTTCCATGCCCCTCACTCTGTCCTAGAGCTAAGACCATAAATGTGTAACCTTGATGTTCTCAAACAGGAGCAGAAAGCCAAAAAACAAATGTTGTTTTTTTCATAAATCTGCTTCTGAACATCTTTGTTAGTTTTGAGAGATGTCCACACACAAGGAACAGTTTTGGAGCCCTGGGCATTATAGCTGTGCCCTAACTCCATTAAAGGCAGTGTCCCACTGTGGATGGTGGCTGGGGCCACCAGAGAAAAAGGTGCAGGAGCTCTGTTTAATACGTACAAGTCTCTTTTCATTCCTCTTACTTGTACAGGTTGGTGAGAGGATTAGTCCTTGCCTTGCAATGCACCTCAGTGCTCTGCCTTCTGGACCTCCAGCACAGACAGGGTATGGCAGCAGCTTCCAAGCTTACCCTCTGTTTGAACAGAGCACGGAATTGCATGAGCAGCTGACTTTGCCAGGGGGTTAACAAACTACAAACTGATTTTTTCTCCTGCTCCAAGCAGGTAAGTTCATTAGCCATATTTAAAAATACTTCTCCAATTTCTTTTCTGTTGGCAGAGACCAAAGAATAAAAGGTTGGTTTTTTTTAGACTTTTAAAAATTCCTTTCAGCTTAAATCATATGTTCTCTGCAGTGTTATCAGATATTTAATATTTTTCCCAAGATACTTGTCTTTTCTTATCCTTTAACCTGTGATGTTGAACTTCTGAGTGAGCACATGATCCTACTTGGCAAAGTGGACAAGAACAGCATCCAGGTTATAACTCTTCCCTTCCTTATTGACACAGCTTTAGGTTAGTTGAAGGGGATGAAGGGGAAAATGGGGTCTTCTTATTGTTTGGCCTTTCCATGAGATTTAGTATGAAAAACTCAGGCAATGAAGGACTAGATTTGAAAGCACTACACACATATCACAGCGTTCTGCAGCACAGAGAATTTGATGGCTTCTTTGTGAAATATCCGTACTGATTTCACTATGATTATATTACATTTTCACTAGGTTTAATCCAAACTTTATCTCCAGAACACCACGATGGGTGGAAACTCAACAGTGCAGGTCACCTCAGAGTTAACAGCAATAACGTGGGAGCCAGAACAGCAGCCCCAGCAGGGTTCACACTCCCTGTCTCCTGCAGTGCTCTCCTGTTTGGAGGGAGGTGGTGGTGAGTATTATTTGGGAGGTGCCTGAGACGCGCCAGCGATAGGCTCTGGATAAGTGTGAAGGAATGGTGAGATGTGGGGCAGCCACCAGACTCCAAACTTCCTGGTTTTCCTGGCTTTCACACATCTCCCAGATGACAAAGGGCAGTGTCCTGTGAGCAGGGAACACATGAGAGGGGTGTCTGGAGATCTTAGACAGTTCCTCTCATTTTTCCAGTGTCTTTCTCTCCAGCTGCCCCCTCCTCTGAAAGGCTATTCCTTGATCACCAGGCTCCACAGTTCCTCTTCACTCCAGGGCAGGTAGAGTACTCAGACAGAGCTGTGGCATCAACTTAGCAGTTTTCTTTTCCATGCAAAGAAAACATCTTCCCATGAAGAACATCTGTGTGGAAAGTGCTACAAAGGTAGCAGGAACTCTGAGAGAGCAAGGCTAAGGGCTCAAGAGCCATTGGGAAGACACATACAGGTGGTCAGGAAGGCTCTCCTTGTGTCCTGCTCTAGCCCAGCATGGTTTCTCAGCTGGGGAGGATGAGGCAGGAGAACCCTCTATCCCTGCAACCTGTAGCACCAAGGGAAAATGTACCAGCACAACAAAGGAAAACAGCTTGAAGGCACTGGAATAGTAATGGAAAAGAAGAATTAGCCATAGGGATTAGCCATGATCTGAAGGTGAAGCTGATGAAGCAGGAGATAGGGTAAAGGCTGTTCCAGAGAGCTGCAGAGGAGAAGGATTTTCCACCACTTCTGGTCAGACACATAGAAAGGCAGTGCCAAAGTTAGTGTTGGTCAGCAGGAGACAGCTGGAAAGGTATCAAAGAAAGAGGAATGAACCCAGAGGACCTGCCTGGGGAAGGAGTACATGGTGCTCCTTATTATGAATTAATATGTATATGGCCAATAAGCTGGTAGGAAACCACTAAGTGGTGGGAGGGGAGAGGAACATCAGATAACACCTGAAATACTGAGAGAACAGGTGCAGAGCTCTCTGTGTCTGAGTGGATGGATAGTTGCAAGTGACCACTGCCAACGTCAGAAGTTTCTGCACAAATTAGCCTTTCTCGGGTGTGTCCGTGCGTGGGAAAGCTGTGGAAGCAGCAGTAGACAGATTTACAGATAAGAAAGATCTGGGAGGGGGTGGAGAATTCAAGATCAGGGCTACCCACAGGTTGCCTGTGAAGGGAGATAGGTGGGAGGTCGAGGGGAGCAAAGAAATGAAAGCTGTGAAGATAGCGCTGCACAGCACAGACTTGTGACGAGTCCGTCAGCCCCAGCAGCCACCCCTCCTGACTGGGACAGTCTGTGGTGGCTGCTCCTGCCTGCAGAGCAGGGGGAACAGGGCAGTGGTGGAGCTGACAGCCCTCCAGACACACACTCAGGGCTCAGGAAACAAGATGTCACCTGGAGCTCGTGTTTGGCTGCCTGTTGACAGGGCAGACAACAATATCTGCGTAAGAGATGGCCACGATTACAGAGAAGATCTCTGGCTTTGTCACCCTCAGAGTGCCCAAATAACAGGCATGCAGTCAGGCAGTGGCGGGTGGGGGTGCCCTCTTCCTGTAGCAAATGGAAGTAGAGGAATTCTGTATAGTATTTTAGCTTTTTTTGTTTGGAGGTTAAATACAAAGGTGCCGTTCAGCCATTAGAGAGGTACCTGATGAGAAGCTGCACTCAGGGCATGTGCTGCTCAGCTCTGCTGAAAACTAGGAACCAGCCCTGGTGCTGAGAGTGTGCACAGCCCCACACAAGGGGAAAATATAGGAAATGTAGGGAAATATAGTATAGGAAATGCTAGTAAAAGAGAGGCCATGGCAAGAGCCAAAGGAGTAGAAACTTCTCAGCCGGAAAGTGGATGGAAAGGCTTGAAAGTCAGACCAAGAAACAAGCCAAAATGTCTTTAAAGGAAACATTCATTCTTCCATCCTTCCATTTCAAGATTGTATCAATCCCTGTAATAACTGGATTTATCTCTCCATATGATAACAAGGTTGGGTTTAGTGCTTACGTGAAGTACCAGTTTGTGATCTGAACGTCTGACAAGGTGCCTCAGCCAGGAGCCCAGAAGGCTCCACACTTTCTCCTCACTGAAGAGGCCCAGATATTTGGGGATGCCCAGGGAAAGGATGTGGCCCGAGACAATGAGTGTATCCCGAAGGATTCTGGTGTGTGCTGCTGCACGGCAGTGTCAGGTGGAGCAGGGGTGGCAGTGAGGTTCATCAGGCCCTGCTGTGCTCATTTCATGACTGCAGAGTGTCTCAATCCGTTTACCTGCAAGTACCAGGTATAACCAGGTTAGATAAGAGCATTACCACCATTTGTAACCTTTGGACTTTGGCTTGAGGCTTCTACTTTCCCTTCTGGAGAGAACAGGTCGTATTTCACTGTCTGCTTTATTTCTTTCTCCTTTATTGCAGTTGTGCTCAGTACCCCACACAGATTGATTTTCCTGGAGGCACAAACAAGCAGATAGAATCTAGAGGACGTTTAAATAAAGGGAATCATTGTAAATGGTCTTTGAATTAATAAATATATATAAAGATAAATAAGAGACATAGAGCTATATAGGACATATAGATTGTACAAACCATGGCCCATCTGTTTGGTGTGCTCTGTTTATGTGTGCCCTCAGTGCTAGGATATCCTGGGAAGCAACAGGGTTTTCTGGACACACTTGGGATCCCAGCTGGGATACAGGAAATTTGCCTCAACATCAAGCGTTTGAAGGATGGATGCCAAGATAATAAAGCCTGCCCAATAGGAAGAGTTTACTCTAAAAAGAATAGCTAAAAGGCTCAGTCTGCCTTCTCAGCTAACTAAATTCAAGCTGACAGAATATGCACTTCCACTGTAGCCACTACTAATTAGCAGAAGAGAAAAGAACTACCAATTTAGAGATGCTGCTGACCTGTAGGCAGAGGCGATCACTAATTTTTAAGAGATCCTTAAGTTCTCACCTTTCTCCCCCGCTCCCGTATTCCTGCCAGCCACTGACCTTCCTTTGCTCTGCTGTAAACCTGGAAGGTTGTTTCCCTTCTCCTCTCTGGATCTGTGTTCAGAAAGAAGAGCTGCAGCATTTATCATGAATAACTGTGCACAGTAACTCCTTCTGAGTCTCCTTTGGGGATGGACTTATTCCTTCCTGCCTATTTAAGAGAATATCAAGAACTCTCAACAAAAGGGATTTGGTAAGATTTTTGGACTTCTCAGTCTTTTCTAGTGCACAGTCTGAATACATAAAGTAGAAATTCATCCATCAATATAAATTAGGCACCAAGATTGGAACAATTTGATTCACCTGAACAAAAATTACAAATATGCCCATTTGTGCTCCCCTTTCTTGCTGTCACCTGTTTCAGCAACACAGATTGGTACTTGGGAACAGCTTGTATCTGCTACCCCAGTCTATATGTATTTTTAGAAAGCCACCAGCATAAGCAAAGGCAATACTTTGTCTTCCCCATTCTCTTCCAAAGCTCTCCTCTGCACCAGCAGCATCCTCCCTGTCACTTTCTGTTGCTAAATCAATTAAACATTCAGCTCTGCTGAAAAGAGGGAAAACCAGTTACTATAACATCTTGACTTCTTGATTTCTGCTAATTCTATTTCAGGTCAATTGCTTATTTCTCTGTATTTCTTCACTGACAATACATTGGTGCCCTCCTGGCTTTGATCTGAATTCTCTGTCACCTGGCCTGTGTGATACCCTGTGCACATAAAATGACAGAGGCTCTGTCTCTCCAGGAGACCTCTGTGAACAAACAGAAATTTATAGCAGAAATTTACCTTCAGTTTTAATCCCAGCTACTGGTGAAGGCAGGTTGCTGGAGGAGACTGACCTCAATTTTAGTCAGGCTATCCCTGTACCCCTCCAAGATCAAGGCCAAATGCCACAGATACTGACCCTGCAAGAGATGCTCAGTGGCACTGCCAGTCTGGGAATACAGCTGTGCATGAGATGGTTCAAAAGCTGAGTGAGGCATCTCGACTGAATTACACAATTCAAGGGAAACTAGGACTACTGAGCATATAGAAACCATCTCATTCTCCACAGAAAAGTTATTACTTGAAAGGTTTCTGTACCTACCAAATAATCTGATCTCTGCTTAGTGCACAAAGATTTTCCTTTTTCTTTGAACTGAATTTCACTATGTCCTTGGACGAAGAACATAATGAATTATAGGAAGTGCTGTTTGAAGCACTGTCCTTTATTCCTAGAGCCATGTCCAGGGAAGGTGAAGCACCTCTGGTTTTATGGTAGTTTCCCCTCTGCTGCGTCACTTTTTGCTGAGGGGATGACCCTTGGGGGGACAGGATTTAGCACAAACACAACCTGGTGGATCTCCCCTCTCTCAGCCAGACAGGTTCCCACTCTGCCTCACGGGAAGAGAGGCATGACAGAGCCTGTAACCTGAAGGCAGAGCACAGCATTTTAGGACAACTGTGAGACACAAATCCAAAGATCCTTTCCTTCACCCCACAGAGGTGTGCAAAGATAAACACCAAAGAGACAGATCCTGCTGGTGGTGTCAGTGCTGCAGAAATATAACTGTCCGAGTTAAACCACAAAACTTATGGGGACTTACATGAAAAAATCCTACCCTCAGGGAAGTGGGGCATTTGAAAGTGATTATCAGGCATGCAGCTTGTTTTCAGTGGCTGGCAACTCATCCTGTGCATTTCTTGTGCAGCCCGAACATGGGCTCAGAGGCGCAATATAAAATGTCATTTTGGCTCTTTTTGGGGTGCCATCCAGGAAGGGCCCCCTCATGTTTGCACCTTCCAAATTCCTGACTGGTTAGATGCAGGAAGCTTTCCAGGCCCACTGATACCAGGCTGCTCAGGGCAGGGTGGCAGCAGCATGGGCAGCCTGTGCAAGGGGCCAGATTCTTATCAGCATCCTTTAGTCACTAGATGTCTGAGCTCTCTGCCCCTCCACCCTGAGGCCCGGGGAAGCATCACCCAGCTCTGCCTTTACTGAATAACTCAGCTAATAGCATCAGATGAAGCAGTGATTTTCTGATGTTTGGCCAAGCTGTTAACATTGTCATTCTCACACATTTTAACAAGTACAGGCAGGTCTGGGCGTTAGTCATATTTCTACAAACACGGTGGTGGTTATTTTTCTCTTTTTCTTTTCTATCTGAGACACTTTACAGGGCTTCAAAGCCATCAGTGGAAACAGATGTGTGAATGTTATAAAATTATGCTGCTGCATCAGGGTTTTTTTATGGCTTTGTATAAGTTGTATGTCAAAAGACACTTCAGGCCAGAGGGCCAAGTGTTTTGCACTGAGAGAAGTCGGCATAAGGAATTACAGTCTGTGAAACAAGCACCCAGTCTTACCCAGATTTAAAAAAAAAGAAATCAAATAAAGCAAAATAAATACTAAAATACAACTCTCTACCCTGACCTAATTTTAGCTCCATGTGTACACACACAATTCCACAGTTTCCATATGGATGCTAGTGGGGTTGGTGGTACATCAGAAAGCACACAGCTTCAATACTTCATCACATCCTCACTGCTCAGCAGGTGGCCCTGGTACCATTAACTACATCCTGGGGAAGGCCTCTGTGGGATGTGAATTCTTCAGGAGCAGGTATTTATTTTCCTAGGGCTCCTCTCAGCAGCAGCACAGCCTGCAATCCCCGGCGAGCCACTCAAAGGCTTGTTTGAGTGAAGTTCTCAGTGCAGACACTTTCTACATCTCCTAGGCTTGAATTGAAGGGTGCTGCACACTGGGTTTCTGAAGGAAGTCTTGCAGTGAGCCCTATTTTTGGGCAAAATGCCGCCCCACTCCTTTAGCTCACTTATATCAGCCGTTTGTGTTGGGTGTGCTTGGAGTAACGCGAGGAAATATCCCATTTCTTCCCGTTGTGCAAGCCCGAGTGGCTCGCTGGGCTGTGCTGGCGATGCATGAAGCAAACACAAACAAAACTCCTTAGGGCACGGGCAGGATTAGTTACGGGCGCCGGAGCGCGCAGCTTGCGCGCTGTGCGCGGCCCCGGGCGAGCTCCGCAGCCCCCGCGCACCCCCGAG
>VZTN01011485.1:193629-223391 GCA_013400515.1 Erpornis zantholeuca
AGCCGGCGCTGCCCTCCCGCGCTGCTGCGAGCGGGGCGGGTGCCAGCAGCGCTCCCCCGGCTTCGGGCGCACGGCATTCCCGGTGCCGCCAGCGCTGCCCGCTGTGCCGAGCAGGTTTTGTGCTCCTGAGGCTCTGCCCGAGAGCCAGAGCCCGGGGCACGCTGAGAAATGGGTTTCATTCAAGAACGAGACGGTGGTGGGCTCCTGTTTCCACTCCTGTTTCAACTCCTCTGCGTTCAGCTTTCTATATAATACCAGAGCCTGGAACAAACTATTTATAAAACTGTTTACTTTTTCATTCAAACCTATGTTTACAATAGTTTCTCGCTATTAATGATATAAACAGAAAACTAGATAGATAAATAGTGACGCGTACATCGTTTTTTCAACTCTGTTAAGCAAAAGTTTAAACTGAGGTTAAAAAGGGCAAAACAAAATGATGATTTCCTGGCCATGGGACTGAGATAAAATGGAAAAGAGGCTCTATCAGATTGATCATGCAGGAAAAACATGGGAGAAGGTTTAGAAATCCCAGCTGTGCTCACCTGTGCAGAGCCATGAGACGAGCACATACAGGGACCTACAGCACCAGGCTGGGGCTGGGATACAGAGATCTGCTCTTATCTCTGCCACTGACCACGTGTGGGACCACGAAAACCCCTTCAGCCCAACCTGCCTCAGAAATAAAGACATGATACTCCTCCCAGTGCACTGTTTTGCAAAGGCCTGCTGGCTGTGGAGCAGAGCACGACCTTACAACACTGAATCCTTTCACATGGGCCACAGGAGCCTCATCAAACAGGAGCAGCATCTGCCAAGCCGAGGACAAAATCTTTGCATCTTATTCTCTATTGCTGGCACTATCAGCCTTTGCTCACTTGTCATTTTATGTGTTTCCATGGTGAAGAGGAATCCAAGTCCACATAGATTTAAAACACTTTGCATACAGACACACAGTCAGGGGCCAAGCAACCAAAGCCAGAGGAAAACAAAGTGCCATCTCCTGCCATGGGATGGGAACTGATACATATTCTTCCCTCTGCAGATTTCTGGTTGAGCAGAGCCCAGGAGGTAGAGCCAGATTGGGAGAGGGAGCTGGCAGCCACCACCACCTCCCCGAAGAGAGCAGCTTGAGAGCTGCCCAGCTGAGAGCAGTTTTCTTTGCTTTCTGCTCCTTTTGCTTTTTAAGAGCAGTGAGGCAAACACATCGCTCTGAACTGGGGCTGTGGAGTAGCCAGGCTTTAAGTCAAGGGACACAAAACAAGCTGCTCCCACCATGTCGTAGAAGCAAGAGGTGAAGGAGAAACCATGAGGCTGCCCAGAGATCACCAGAGGGCTGAGCTGTGCTGACTCTGTGATCCCTGAACTAATTTGTCACTCTGGCCCTCAGTGGGTCACCAAGTTGCTGTATTCCCACGCAGAAGTTCGAGCACATGCGGTAGGTCTGAGTAGCTCTGGCTGCATCATATTTGCTGGGCAAGCTCCAGCCATCTGTGCAGCAACTGTCCAGCACAGCCAAGGCTGCTCCAGACCCTCTGGACCTGCACTGTGTGCTGGTGCTCACATTTTGTAGTGCTCAGCCAGTACCTCTGGCTGACTGGCTCACCGCTCACAACTGCTGTTTCACCCACTCCTCGGTGGCAAAATCCCAGACAAGCAGCCTCAAACTTGGCCTGGAAAACAGTCGTGTGGGGAACAAGATAATATATATTCGGGGAAAACTGGATTCTCGGTAGTCCTGTCTCTGTGACGTTGAGAACAACCTGACAGGGAAAGGGTGTACGGAAGAAGAGCTTTACCTTGAGAGTGGCTCCCTCTGCAGCCTGATCGTCAGCACCCCGAACGTGGCAAGTCTTTTTAGACATTTGTGTAACTGCTACTCACAGCCGGAGAACCTTCTGGGAAGGAACGGGCTAAGCACGGGAGATCTGTGCTCCCCACCATCATCAGGTCATTAGTCTGTCTTATGCTTTACAATATCACTGGGATGATTGATAAAATACCCCAGGGAAAAAGCAGACCGACTTTCCGAGTTAAAATTATATCACTGGCAAAAATATCACGAGAAAGCAGCAATTTCTCAGTTTCCCGGGAAAACGCAGCGCAGAACCTGGCTCTAACAAAGGGACGGTGCAAACCCTCTGCAGCTCTTCCCATTTGTTCAAACCCTTCCCGCCGGGCTCTTCTCCAGCGCGGGGGCAGGACAGCGGAGCTGTCCCGCAGCTCCCGCAGCTCCGCGGCCCCGCAGCGACACCGCGCGGGGACAGGGACGGGGACAAGGACAGGGATGGGGACAGGGACAGGGATGGGGACAGGGACAGGGACGGGGACAGGGACAGGGACGGGAACAGATCACTCACACCCCGTGCCTCAGGCAGGAGCCGGCCAGCCCCAGCCCCAACCCCTGCGCTGCCCGCGGCTGCCGAATCCACGGCGGAGCTGGCACCGCTGGAAGTGCGGGAATTGCCACCAGACACGTCCCTAACAGGCGCGTTTTCGCTGGCGTCAAGGGTAAGTACGAGGCAGGAGTCAAACCAGGGAAGTTCCGCAGTTTATATTATGCAGATTAGATTATGGCTGGGGATGCTGCGGGGCTTAAAGCTGTGAATCAGGCGGCAGGTTAATAGCTCATCCATCTCCCCTCACGAGAGTGAACCCTCCCAGCGTGGCCGACAGACCTGTTTCGGAGTGCTCACTGTCTTCATTACACAGCACCCCGCACCCGCCGGCCACCCTGCTCGGTCCTCACCCGCCTGGCAGGAGCTGCAGGGTGGGGAGAGGAGCTAACACACTGCCTCCGCCTGTGCCAGTGCTTTGTCCACCCGGTCAGCAGGCTGGACACGGGGTGTCCTTTCTGCCCAAAGCCATCACATCCAGTAGCTTCTTTTGTGCTGAGCAGAAGCTGCCGTCGCTGTGGGATGGGGCTAGTGCGAGCCATTTGGCAAGCCAGCGAGCCCAGAGCGCCACGGAGGAGCACTGTGCTGCTAAATCTGTGCTGCATCAGGGCACAATGGAGCTCAGAGCTGCAGGCACTGCCAAGGCAGGCTCTGCCTTTACCACAGTTTCACTGAAAACAGATGAGTGAAGTATTGTCAACTTCAGCTCGCCAGAAACCATCTCACGCACCCCAAAAAACATGTGGTATAATTTTTCAAAAGAGCAGTTCCGAGGAAAACTTTGCTGTTACCTTTTGGTGCTTCCAATCCACTCCAGAATGGAAACCATCCCATTTTTACATTTATAATCTTACGACCTCTACACATCCCACACAGTGTCCCAGGCCTTGCTCTTTGGCCAGTGCTATATATATTGAGCCATATCATAAAACTGTGGGAATTGTCAGCACTGAATAGAGGGCACATTTATGGAGACAAATAACCCCATGCAGGCAGACACAATTAGTCCCCTTTCTTTGCTGGGCAGCAGCCAGTTCATTGGCCAGTGCCTCTTCCAAGCTCTAGACTCAGTGCTGAGAGCCCAACAAACCATCAGCCCACAGCAATAGCCAGTAGAGTGTGTCACTGCAAGCAGGACAGCTACAGCACTTAAAAGGAGATGCCACATTTACTTGGCTGTGTGAAGAGTTCAGGGCTCATCTATTCATGCATTAAAGAGCTTGTTTTCCTCTATTTACACTCTTCAGGATTTGTGTCTGGCTGTTTCAACAGCCTCTTGTGGCAGCAGGAAGGATGGATAGTTATTATATATACAAAACTTTGGCTAGGTAAGAGTCAGAAGAAAACCTGAGTAATGGTTCTGAATGTTCAAAACAGTGCCCACAGAGCAAAAAGTCTGCATCATGTCTCCACAATAGGAAAAAAAACCCTGCCTGGTAGCATAAATTGCTGTAGAAAATGAAACCCAAACTGGCATAATACAAAGCCTAGTTCTGTATACATCACCTCTTCATCTGCTGCCAACTATCAGTATTGTAAATTGGCTTAAGCATTTGCACCTCTCATCTGAGTTCCTTCTGTAGACACCCTTATCAAAGCCAGGTGAAAAAAGCCAGGCCTTTTCAATGCCTCCTGCTGGAGTAAAAGCTCATTAGCAGCATTGTGACAAGAGCAGTTTGCCCAGACCACCTTTTCCAGGTACAGAGCAAGGCTGGAGGAGGGCTAAAGAACCAGCTGAGTTTTGACACCGAGCTGTAAATTGGCACCAGCAAATGCAAAGTAGCCTGTCCGAGATTGGCAGCTAAAAACTGCAAACAGACAGAAGATTCCAGTGTTGGCTTCCTATGTTTCGAGTACTTGCCAGAAGACCCCACTGTCCTACAGTCCACCTTCAAAGGACAGTGGGAAGGAGGCCTGACCATCTGGAGAAATTGTTCATGATGTTCTATGACATCGAAAAATAAAGCAAAGAGCCTGGCAAAATACGAACCTGCTACCATGCTAATTCCCACTTGTTTCCCCTTTTGTTTCTTGTGGAGCTGCATGTGAGCCGCCAAAAACATTGGGATAAAGCTGCAAGTTTGGCTCCTCCGGCCCGGCCATCCCTAGCTACAGGTGGCCAGCTGGGAATGCTCAGCCACCTGGCTTCAGTGCCAGTTTTGCTCTGGGGACAATCCCATCTGCTGGCTTTGGTGGCAGCCTCCCCCTGCCGCGGTGGCCTCGTCTCCAGCAGGCACAGAACACACACCTGGGCTGGCAGTGCCTCTGTGACCCTCCTGGCAGCTCCACCAAGCAACACAAAACAGGACACTTAACTACATCACAAACCTAAGCACATCGTGGTTCAGACTGAAAGGCAGAAGCTTAAACAAATATGTTCGTAAGCAATTTAAATTCTAACGTTGTGAAAAAGTGATCTGCCACTTTCAGGCTTTTGCAGGATTTCCATGGAATGATCTCAGGTAAAGGTCTTACCATGTAGATGGCAGAATTCAAACCAGCTTGTACTAAAAGAAAGCATTCTGTTCACTGAGTTGTAGATTTATGTCCTTCCCTGCCCACAGGTGAGCATGGGATTACACTTCTGTGAACAGGGATCTCAACCTGTCAATGCTTCGGAGTGCATCTGTGAAATAGGATTACATCCAGAGCTGCAGTGACCAAAGTTTCCAGGTTTCTTGCTATTTTCATTATTTCCTTCTTCTTTGTTATCCCAGCCTCGTTCTGTGAAGTTTATGTATCCTTTGTTGCTTGTGGATCTTTTGAAGAGATCCTTGTGTTCTGCAAACAATTTATTTTCATGCAGAGAGAGCAGGGACAATCTTCAACAGAAAGTGTACCCTCACTCTTGTAAACACATCAATAAGTGGTTTACTATCTTAATACAGAGAGAGATTCAAATAAAATAATTAGGTTTGGGCTTCAAACGTGCATCACAGCTCTGCTGCTCTCAAGAATGGGCTAACTCCAGACATGGACACAAACATCCAAATAATCTTACTTCAGAGTTTGAAGTTTGCTATTTCAGTTTCAGGTGTGTTTTTATTTGGAATTTTGATGTGCTTCAGAATAAATTGAACTGCTGGCTGAAAAACACTCTAAGCCAAACCAGAAGACTAAACAATCCCCTGAATAAACTCCATGAGTGAATCCTAAGTTCATTTTTAGGAACTGTTCCACTGAGTGTAGCCATGCCTTTCAGTGTATCACAAGTGAGAATGATCACGAGGATTTTTTTTCTCCCATAAGAATGGGCTGCAAAATAGAGAAAAGATTCAGCAAGTGTGAGTTCAGACTGAGACCTGAGATGCAAATTTATATTTCCAAATCAGTTTCCTGCCAGGACCTACTAAATCAAAATAGAGCTGACAGAGTGGAGCTGTAGTTAATGGAAAAGACACTCAGCACTTGAATGAAAAATACAAAAAAAACTTCAAAAGAAAAAGGAGGGAACAGTAGGGCATCATTCTCTTGCCTTTCCCCAGGGCTTCTTTGCATGTGCTGATTTTATTGACACTATCATCTCCTCTATTCTTAAAGCTCAGCTGTGGTGTGAGGCAGGTTCTGCAGCAATGCCAATCCAGTGAACTAAACTAAGCAGTTCCTGCAGGATTGGCCTGGGGCCACTGATTTCAATGGGAGCTGCTGGGTGCCCAGCATGACTGACAGTTAGGCTCTTTGTGGATCAAAAATCGGAATAATTTTGTTCCATCTGGCATTTTTCATGACCCCCGCTGTGCCCAATATTGCAGTCACAACACCTCGCTTTTTAAAAATCACCACTCAGCCAAAGGCATAAAAATGTAACAAGCACTTGAACAAGTGAAATGGTGGCAGCAGCAAGATCCTTGCACATCACCATTATAGCAGTGGCACTTGGTGAGTGGTTGGAAGCTCCTTCAGCAAACCTGCTTTGTCAGGGAGGGAATGCTTCAACTGCTCCTTGAGGTACTTCATTCTAAACCCCCACAGCACTGGAAACTACAAAATGTAGGTGGGTGTCAAGCTGATAAAACCATTTCTAGGTCTTTCCTAGGTCTCTCAGTAAAGATCTACTGCTGGCCAAAAAATTAATGTCTGAAGAGGACCTAAAAGAAGCAGAAAATAGCAGAGGTAGTTAGGGTGGAAAAGAACACAGCCTGAGAGATGGAAACGCTGAAGAGAGTGATAGAAACAGCATGAGACAAAGAGAAAAGAAGCTGAGTTGAAAGAAGTGAAGTTCTTGACTAGAAAAATAAGAATTGCTGGACTTTACAGCAGGGTACAGCCCAGTGTCCTGTCTCAGCAGGGCTGAAGGGCAGATGGAAGAGTAAGAAAACACAAGTTTATATGCTTTTTCCTTGACAAACTCTTTCTGTTTCAAACAGGGCAGTAATCCCAGAACCAGAGATGGTAACCTGTGTGTTTAATAGCTTTTGGTGGAGCTTACTTCTGTGAAAGGGTCTAGTCTGAATCCAGGTAAACTTTAGGCACTGACAAGACCCTCTGGCAGGAATGCTCACAAGTGTACCTACACTGCATTTGAAAAAGTGTGGCTTCATTTCTTTCAGGTTAGCCATGCATTTCTTGAAATATGAGAAATGGTAAATGATGCTTTTCTAATCACATTCTCTACTCCATTCATGGTTTTTATACTATTTTATCTCATCCCCATTCAGTTGGTTTTTTTTTCCTAAGGTAAAAACTTCACCTAATGGTCAACACAGAAAGGGCCCATATCTTTTACTACTCTATCTGCTTTTATTTTTCCTAGCTCTACAACCTTTCTTTGGAGGTGTAATCATACCAATAACACAGCAGTAGAGGTAAAGGAACCTCAATTTATTTCCTCAAATTCCTTTGAATTCTTCTGAAAAGCAATTCCTGAAACAAAATAGTAGAAGATTAACTAAATCACTGCACTTTTATGTTTCTGGAAGTGTTTTCAGAAGATGACCTCCTCCCCATCCCACATACAAAGTGGGAGCCTAAGATAAGCATCAGGTCCCAGAATATATAAACAAAAGCATGGATGTCAACCCAAAAATGGTCTTATTGTGGGCTGTCTTATGGCATATGAACATTGTACAACACAGGGAGCACTGTGGAGTGCACATTGCACAAAAAAATGTTCTCTCAGAGTTGTGAAGTTCGAGTTTTTATTAATTCTGAGTTACTTGGGGCAAACAAGCCTTATCAAGGTTCTCGTGTGGCTCAAAAAAAGAGCAAATTGGAGGTATTTCCAAGCTGCAAGGAAAATAATGAGAATTCAGAAATAGACAAAAGTGGGAAGAGTCTGGAAAAAAGAAAATGCTCTCCAGATGGACGACAGGGGAATGCCAAAAGTCTTGAAGACATTTTATTTTAATCCCAATTCCCTAAACATTGGATGTTGTTTATAACACAAAATTGCTTGTATTGTTTGCATGTTACTTCTTGATTTCTGAAGCGATGAAACAAGCTGTGGAAGCCACAGCAGGGTTCCCTTTTAAACATTAAATCAGTGCACTACATCTGTTGAAATCCTGGAGAGCCCAAGGCAGCAATGCCAAATTCCAGAGTCTGTGCTCAGCAGGAGCCATGTGCCGAGCGTCTGCGTTTGGGTTCCAAGCTTGGCCCATTCGCTGTCATCCTCTGAAAGCCCTTTGGAGGCTCTTCAGTCGAAGTGCTGGGACTGGGAGTTCTTCCCTCCCACCTCCAGCAATGTTTCTCATCCATGAGGCCGTGAAGGGCCCTGAACCACACAGGGGAGGGCAGGGAAGGGGGCCGGGCTGAACTCCAGGGTTACTTCATGACTTGATGGAGACACCATCCAAGATGGTGTTTGGCATAATGTTTTCCTGGAGAAAAATCTCCCACCTTTTTTCTCTGTGCTGAAAGATGGGAAGTTCTCTGAGCTGTACCAACACAGCAGACTTCAATGGAGTCAGGAAGCCATGAAAAGCTTCCAACGCCCACATACAGATATGCCTAATGTTCAAACATTTTTAAAAAACCCCAAAAATGAAGAATTTACTGTACTGAACTCTCCAAATGCCTGAGGTCTGTCTGTCCTCCCACTGTTTATGCACACAGCAATCAATCAAGCTCAGAACAGAAAAATGAAACACCAGGGAAGCCCTGCAGAATGCTGTGTTCTGTCCTGTGTGACTCTGAGGCTGCTCCCACCACTGCCCACTGAGACCTGTCAGCAGCACACTTGAGCCTATTCATTCCATGTGTCTGCTTGGGGGCAATTAAATCCTCAGGTCTGGGCCTCTTGCTAAAAAACACTGTCCCTTCTGCAAATCATCTGGGTGAGCAGCCGGAGAAGGGTTAAAAGGACACTCCTGGTTCCTGCCCCGAGATGCTGCAGGTTTTCAGTGGGCAGCATCCTCTGGCATGTTGAAGCCTGCCTATCTACCTCAGTGTCTTTGTTTCCAGAAGGGAAAGGACTCCTGCTTGGCAAGCGTGGGTGTTGAAAGAATCTATAGCCACTCATTTCTCTGGGATTTAATGGGGAAAACCACGTCAGGAGGAGTCCTTGATAATGGCTGTGGTGCAGCGCTGGTTTTTTCTGAGGTGGTGGTGACAGTCAGTAGCATGTGTTGCTTTTCTCTGGTTTTAAAATTAAAACTAAGACATGGTTTGTGGGGAAAAGGGGTTCTTACCTCGGTATTTATTTCAGGATCTTTGGGTACAGTACTTAGTCCAGGTGGAATGTCCCTAGAGGCACACACTGCTCCTTCACACAGTTAGACAAATACACACAGTTATGGGCTTTGTAAATTAGCATATCTATCAAAAATTCTCTAATGAGAGGCTCGAGTGAACTTTCTGTTCTGAGGAATTTTCTCTTGGATGGGCTCATTTAAGTTTACAAAAATATGTTTTGGAGAGGACTTTGGTGGTTGGGACTTTGAGGATGTTTGGTTTTCTGGCCTAACAGTACAGCGGGTCTCAGCTAAGTTATCAGGCTTGGAAAGTTATAAGTATGTAGGCTGAAAGTACTAAGAATACATAAAACTATATAAAAGGGCATAAAACAGGGGTATTAAAGAAAAGACAAAACATCATCCTGGCATCACATGAAGCAGTGAGCACAGCATGCACTCTCCTGCACCCTGGGCCCTCAGTTTAAGATGACTGCATGGACTGTCAGACACCTCACATGCTGTTGCATTCTCTTAAGTGGAATCCTAAACCTGACCTGAAATGTCAAACAGGATGCATTCCTCTTTCTTTTTCGCAGCAATTGCCTGCTTGTCTGGATGCTCTCTTTCCTGGTTTGCCAGGCTCCTGGCAGAGTGGCCTCTGCAAACTCACATCATAAAGCACAGACTGCTCACGTGCTGCTCTCTTGGGCTTTTGTCTTCTCTGCACAGGTGACCTGCTCAGGAGCCATTGGCACTGCAGAGGTGTCCAGAGCTTCCAAAACCTTTACAGTCAGCATGCCTGAAGTATTACAGAGAAAAAATTGTCTCATAATTATATCTAACTTTATTATTAGGTGTTGGAACATGGTTGTACCACCCAGGAGCTTTATTTGTTGAGTCCAAGTGTTAAAGACAGTAGATTTCACCCCAAGAAGAAGTGAAATTGGAAAGCACTTGAGGTGTAATTGATGGGTAATCAGCTAAATACAGACTGTCACATATTACTAGAAAAACATTCACACTAGAAAAATATTACAGTTTTCTTAAGAAAGTACAAACCATTGGAAAATCATATCAGCATTTATGATTTTACCACATTACAAGGATTAAATTAAAAATTCTTTGCATTTTCTAATGGAGATGCTGTAGTTAAAAAAAAAATATACTGGGCTCTAATGATCTGTTTAAATCTCCTAGCAATGTGGTCCCACTCTGGTTCCTAACCTGCACTATCCAGGTGCCCAGGAAGAGCTGCCTTACAGGCAGGTGTTAACACCCTGCTGTGGATGTCAGCAGATAGAGGGAGCAGAAAACAAGAACCCCCAACTCCAGCTCTGAGGAGGTACAATGTCACAACAAACACACAGGAAATAGTCTTTCCTTTAGGATAATTAGGTATTATACGACAAATTTAACTATTTTTTAAAAAAGAAAAAATATGTTATTTTCGCACAAGTTCAATTTAGCAATGTCAAATTTCTATTTTAAAAAATCCCAGTAAACAAAACAGAAACAGGGATTTATATGAATGTGCAGCAGTACCAGCCACAATGAAACTGCCTCTGCCTCAAGGTACAACTGGGCAATTCACTCCCATGGGAATTATGGCTGCCTGTATGAAGGCAGAATTTGGCTCTCAAGTTAACATTTCACTGCATTAGGATTATTTTTAATGTAAAATAATGCTTAATCTACTTCTGCTTTCTGAAGTGTAATTTACTCAGCTTGATCAATTACAACGTGCACAACAAAAGCACACACACATCCATGCCCTATTCAACCCTCAGGGCCCTGCTGTGTTCTGTGTGCTCTGTTCTCACCTAGTGGGATGTCTGTATTTAATGGGAGCCTGCCATCAAATATACACTGAGACCACAGATGCCCAGCTGGGAGCCACACCCTCAGTCAGTTCTCCTCCTCATCCTCACAAAGCCACTCATTGTTACCTGACCTGAAACCAAAGATGTGGCTGCTTCCAAAGGGGAAGCTCTGCCTTTGTAATCCTAATGCAGGGAACTGAGTGCATGCTTCACCTGTGTGTTTCACACAGCTGCATTTGATAAGGACATGGAATAGACTCAAAATAGCAAAGTCTTCCCAAAATAAAACACACTTGACTGTTATATTTTTCAACATTTTGACAGTCTGAGAGAGCTGGGGCTGCTCAGAAGAGAAGGTTGTGTGGAGACCTCCTAGCAACTTTCCAGTATCAAGGAGATCTACATAAAAGCCAGAGAAGCCTTCATGAGAACTGGAGTGATAGGACAAGGAGTAATGAGTTCAAACTGAAAGAGAGTAGGTTAAGATGAGATACATGGAAGAAATTCTTCGCTGTGAGGGTGGTGAGACACTGGAACCGGCTGCTGCAGAGAAGTTCTGGCTGCCCCATCCCTGGAAGTGTCCAAGGCCAGGTTGGACAGAGCTTGGAGCAACCTGGGATACTGGAAGGTGTCCTTGCCCATGGCAGGGGCATTGGAACCATATGATCTTTAAGGTCCTTTCCAGCCCAAACCAGAGAGGGACAACCCTCAAAGATTGTGCTTATTAGACTTTCCTCTGGTGACACCAAACCTATGCAACTTACACTCAGTTTTGCAACCTTTGTGCCTTGAATACCAAGAAAAGGGTGGGTGGATTTTTTGGCAGAGCAGATTGGTAAACCTGTCATGCAAATATTTTGACTGCTTAGTCACTGCAGCTCCTATTCTAGTGAAGTGCCTTGAAACTGATCCCTGTGTCTTGGTGGGTGGAGAGAATAAGGGGTTGGAAATAGAAAAAGATTAGACTGCTTATCAGTAATAGAAAATAATAAATGTTTTTAAAGTGCTTTGAGATGAAAAGAAGTAAATGAGCCTAAATACTGTTAAATATATGAAGCTCTCCAAGTGGGGCAGATCATGGAATAACAGCAGGGATTTTTGCTGTCTGTGTGTCTGACTATTAAGCTTGTTTTCTTGTGTCTGACCACTTGTGAGATAGTCATGAAAAACCACCCAACAGAGTAACCAACAAAAGCAGTGAGTAAGAGCTGCTGATAAGGCTGTAGGCAAAGGTGTGGGAGTTCCACCTCATGTCCAAAGCTGTTTCAGGTCAAAGATACTGTAAAATTCACAGGAAATAAACACTTGTGCACCAGGGGATTCAATTCTGACCCCACACTGAAGTCAGTTCCTAAAAACTCCATCAGCCTTCAATTACATCACTGTAAATCTCATTGGAATCTCACTACAGAAATTACCTTCACTGCAGTATGAGCCACAGAGGAACAAAGCCAGGACAGCACCAGCAGTCCCACGGTCACCTCAGACACCTGTAACACATCAACAGTACCTAGAGCCAAAATTTACAAATCCTCCACAGAGACTGCTCTGAGCAATAAGCAGTGTGCACTTGTGGAGAAATACTATTGCACAAACTTCAGTTCTGCTGGACTGCAGAATTAGAAGGTGCAGAGAATATGACAGGGGTTTTAATTAAGGCATTTCCTGCAGCAGCTCCCTGTTGTACTCAGTTCAATCTGCCTCAGACACAAGCAGTCAGAGGATGGAGAATTGGCAGAAGCTCTATAAACAAAGGATAATGATCAGCAGGGAAGTGTTAGAGGAGGTGAGAGTCTAATGCAGCACAGCAGGGACTGCTAGCGCCTGTCTCAGTTGGAAAATCTAAATAAAATTAATAGAAGTACAAAGCAGGAAAAGGGCCAGTTAAAGGAAGGGGCACTCCCTGGCCACGTGGAGTACTGCATCTAAATAGCTACCACAACATTTCCTCAGTTCTGTGTTTCTCCACAACATGTGGAACAGGAGAGGTTAATTCTATGTGACAGCAAGTCCACTGTCAGATGTCACACACTGCCACAAAATAAGATGGATTTGGAGGCAGATGAAAGTCTGTGTGCACAAAGGAAATTATCTACACCACAGATAATGAATGCGAGAGAAAAATTCCACTATCTGGGAGACGTACCAGAGTATAAACCTTTCACTGCAGGCAGAAAGCCACTTAATACATCTTTGCAGATATCAATTCCTGTCATTTTCTGAGTTAAGACCCTAAGTCAGGTTACTTAGAGAGTTGTGTTTGGTTTGAAGAAGGAGTAGGAAATGGTAGGAAACCTCACCTGTTCTTAACAAAATAAAGATTTTTCTAATTCCTCCACATTAACACCTCCAAGAAACATCCTGTCATCACTTTGCTATACCCAGCTTTTACACAGAGATACTGTATGAGGGAGAAATCTTCAAAATTCTTTTGAATCTTATTATATAGGACTCCTTAGGGACACCAACCTTGGAGCTACATGAAAAATATTGTCCCTATGCTAGAGGTCAGAGAGGCTAGGAAGAATGAATAGGAGATCTGATCAGGAGAGAAAAATCACTTCCTTTAACCACCAAGAGCTCTAAGAAGCAGAGACTTCACTTTCAACACATAGGAAACACCTACAGATGCTGAACAGAAAACCATAAAAAATGGCTTCCTATCAAAATATTTGACCAAATCCTTAATTTTAAATATGTAATTCACAAATATCAAGAGCCTACTTTGATTTACAGGTGACACATTGTTAAGTAAGGATCAGCTTACTGTCACAGCAGTCTGCAGCTGAACTGATCATCCTCCTAGCAAAACACAGGGAAAACTGAGCGAGAAATGGATTTGCCTCACTTCTCCACTTTCAGTAATAAATTCTCTCTTGCAATCATATTTACCACACCTAATTACTTTTCCTGTTTATGTATTCTATTTCATTTCACTTCATTACCAGTAAAATTTATGCAAATCTCTCTGCTACAAGTGTGTGTCTGATGGAGCTGTGGGAACCTGCAGCTGATTTGCTGGCATGGGAGTATCCTGGTTATGGGATCTGGCAGAGCTGGGTTCCCGTATCCTAATGACTGCCTCGACCTTCTGTTCCCGTGCCCTAATCACTGTCACATGCAGCCAGCTACCCATCCTTGCGAGGTCTCAGAATAAACTTCTCTGGTAAAGAGGTAAGAGTTTGGATCAAAATATGCAGGCTATGCTCTTTCAGTTAACTCTGGTGGCAGCTCCCAGCTGTTTCCTGATCCCAGAGGATGATGTGGTTCATGCTCAAAGTTTCTTTTCAGTAATGTGGAGCTACACTGAAGACAAAACACAGCTTTCAAATTCCATAGCTTTCTCCAGGCTGGGTTACAGAGGAAGACTCTACCATAGCTGAGAGCCTCCGAGCCAACATGAACCCTTTGGGGTCCTGTGATGAGACTGGGTTTGGAATTCTCCCAGCACAAGCAGGAGCCGTTCTGGTCAAGTCACATTTTCTCTTTGCTATCGTCTGGTTCTCTGCCTTTCTCAGCCTTGAAAATGAAACCAGGGAACCAGCATTCTGAAGTTTGGGGGATCTGCTAGGAAAAACTCTTCCTGTCCCTTCAGGAAACGACTTTTCCTGTTGCTTTTGTCCAACCTGTGCGTGCTGTAAAGACTCAGACTGATACAGACCAACACCGGCACTGGGAGGCAGAGGGGGAAAAACGCACGCTTGGGTACACCGCAGGGTACGGATGTGCAGGAGGTTTTCCTGCCGGGCTCTGGGACACGGAGCGCTCCGGTTTTGAGGACAGTGCCCGGCTTGTAGCCCCGGGTGGGAGCGGAGGAGGCGGCGGCCGCTCCCGGCCCGCAGCGCCCGGCAGGGGCCGACAGAGACCGCACCGCCCGGGCGCTCCGGCTGCGGGGCTGCCACGCTCCTGTCGCGACTGGAGGGTCCTGACAGCTTAACCAGGGCATCACAGCTGCAGCAGTGCTGGCACCCGCGAGGGCACGCAGCAACAGGGTCTTAAAACAGTCTGGATCGGAAGGGACATCATCCGGATCCAGCCACGGGCAGGGACAGCTTCCACTAGACCAGGCTGCTCAGAGCCCCATCCAGCCTGGCCTTGAACACTTCCAAGGATGGGGCATCCACAGGTTCTCTGGGCAGCCTTTGCCAGTGACTCAGCACCCTCACTGGGAAGAATTTCTTCCCAAAATCTAATTTACCCCTGCAGGCGTGTGAGGAACTCAGAGGTGACCCGAGTTCCGTGTGGAACAGGAGGAGTTACATGTGTATGAGTTACATGTGCAGAGTCTGGCTCTGCCAGAGCCAGGGAAGGGGCTGAGGGCAGGAGACACAAAACTCTGTCAGGAATCTGAGAGCAGAGGTGCAGTGATCCAACCATCACTGGTATCAAAAGGACAGTGACAGAGTTAAAACTTTGTGGGGCACCACTACCACATCTCCTGGGAGGGCAAGGAACGTGTTTCGCCAAATTGGTGAAATTGCCTCTGAGCAGAGAGTCAGAGGAACCTGTTGGCTGATGGTATTAGAAGGAGCTGGAGAACAGCAGCAACCAGAGCTGGTGCCTCCTGCCCTGGGAGGGAGACATGCCAGTGCCACCCACGCTGGTGTGGTGCTGGGAGCCCGCCCTAGGCCTGGCTGGAGCACGACTGGAAAATTAGTGGGAGTGAGGTACACTGGAGTCATCCCAGTGTAGTTTGTAACATACAATTAAATGCATCCCAAATGCTTTGAAACACAAACCTCAGAACTGATGTGTTAATTCCATAGTGACAGGAGGGTTGTGTTTCCACAGTTTCCGCACTGGGCTTTGGAGCAGGCTCGGTGAGAGGTCAATATCATCTGGGATCCAAGGAGTGACACCATTATCTCCACTTGTTCTGACACCTGAAATGCAACAGACCCTGCCTATTTTTAACTCACACTAAGCCAATGTGAAAAAACATCAGTAAGACAGCAGGGGCTGCAATGCATGGTTGCAGAAAGAGCCAAACACTGCAGAGCAAAGTAAGGTGGGATGAAGGTGCCAGGTCAAACAGAGTGAGAGGGAAGAAGGGGGAAATCCTCCCCCAATACCTGTTAGGAAGGAGATCCTGTTACTGTGGGCCTAAATCATATCCCAACCAGTGCGAGCAGCTGTTCAAATTAGAAGGAGCTCTAATGATGGAGGAGACTTGCAGAAAAATTTCTTTGGCTCAGAACAGATGGTAGAAGAGATACTGATGGAATGTGAAATAAGGAAATCAGCTGTGGGATTCCCTTCCCAGGAGGAAGGACTGATGAGTTACATTGCCACGTTTTATCACTACAGATATATTTGGGCAAAACTAACTGGAAAGGTCAAATAACTCAGGCAAAAGTAGTTAAACAACAGTACATACACACCACTCAGCAGAAGACCATAGTCTGAATTCCCAAGCAGTATTGTTATTAGCAATATCCCTTTCTCTCCCATTTTTTCTTTCTCTTTGTGGGCCCTTCACTTTTCTCTTACACTTATACCAAAATCTCAGAGGCAGCATCACACTGTGCTGAGCAGGCAGCAGACTGTTCATTCCCTGGATGGACATCTCTTTCACACACAGATCTCTCCTGGGCCCTGCCACATTGCTCTGCACAGAGCCAAACCTGATCTCAGCCTTTCTGCTGGACTGTGAGACAAGCCCAGAGCAGAGCACAGGCAGGTAAGGGAAGCAGAGGGAGGACAAGGATGAACAGCAAACAGCTCTGTGCTCCACTGTTGCTCCCTGCTGCTGTATCCCTAGAGAGGATCCCACCAGGAAATTAAAGAGGACTCAGAACCACAGTGCTTTAAGACTGGCCACAGTTCTGCAGCTTTGAGCCATACAGAATAAATGAGATCCCACTAAGTGCTGAACATCAGCAGACTTAGCTCAGAGCTACAACTGCATAAATCACTTCAGCATTCTCCAAGTCACCGGGAAATGAGAGCGTTCACCAGCCCAAACACAAGGTTGCAGGAGCTGCTCTTTGACAGGATAATGTTGCAGTCATGGGCAGGATCTCTCAAGGAATTCACCCTTCAAATCCATGGGGATCTTCTCTTTCAAAGTGTGAGACATTGGTGAAGGGAAAATGATTGAGGAGGTTCCTGGGTTTGAGATTTGCTTCTTGCCTCCACTGTTTCCTTTGGTCCTATGGAAACAGTCACTAAATCTGCATCAGCTTTCCAGTTCCTGTCGCCTGTAAATCAGCCAGAACTCCCCTTGACCTTGGTGGGAGGTTTACATGATTAAAGCCAGCAGAAGAGAGACAGCAATGAAAAATCACATACAAGAGCCTTTCTTTTCTTCTCTTTCTTATTTTTCTAAAGAAAATAAAGTATTTCTAGCAATTAGAAATCTTTTCTGCTCCTAAGGGCAGGCTTTGAAAGTGAAGTAACAGTTACACGCATATATCCTATTATTTGTTAGCAGGTTTCACGCAGGTAACTTGCTCAAACCACTTTCAAAACATCTCCTTTAATATAGGAACACAGGAGATAGATTAAAAGCATGCAAGTCTCCTGCTGAATGCCAGAGGCTCTGGAACACTGAACTCAGCACTTTGTAAAATTATCTCTCTTCAAACAAACTTTCTACTGTACTGATTGAAAAGCAGAAGGGAGGCAGGAGCCAAATAATGCTAGAGAGAATTCAAGTCAATTTTCTACCTATATAGCCTATACAGCCTGACAGGACCCCAGCCCTGGCTGTGACTTTCCAGAGCTCTGTTGAGCTGAAGGCCTCCAACCCTCCATTTGGAAACCATAATTAGCCCTGTTAGTGAATAAAGAGAACTAAGTTTAACAGAAAGTTTAGGAACCAAGCAAATTCTGCACTCAGGTTTCATTTCAATCCTTGGATTAAAGATTTTCATACAAATCCACTCTAATTAAAGATGGTGGGAGCTTTTTACCTAGCCAGGTATTTGTACCACAATCAGGATTTCCACTTCTCAGGATTTAGGGTGCCATACTTTAAGACCCTCACTGTCAAATATGCTGATATAGGATTTCAGCTTCCTTGCAAACTTCCAGCCAGAAGGCTTCATATCAGTGTCTTGGGCTGCAGTATGAGTAAGCAGGTATTCTAATAAGGGAAAGATGAGGCTGGAACTTGTCCTAGGCTATGAAGATTGGAGGATTGTGCCATATAGCTCTGAGCACCTCCAGCTTTCCTTGAAGCCTGTGGCAGCAACCCAGGATGAAGTGTTCACTTGTGCAGAATGCAATTCTCCTGGGATTTTCAATAAGGTCTATTTTTTACTCCTGACACTGCTTCTATGTTACTAATGCCAGAGTTTCTGCCAAATGTGTGAGGCTTCTCTCTTTTTATCCTCCTTTTCTTTTCAAAATATCCAAACCCCACAGTGAAGGGTTCAGTTTTCTTTTTACTTTCTTTTTTTTTTTTTTAAATTGATTGGTTTGCTTTGTTCCTTTTGTATAGCACCTTCCCCAGTCCCCAGGAGGAGAGCTTTAGTGGACCTGGATCATGCACAGCAGTGGCTGAACAGCCTGTTCTGAGACTGGATACCCAAAGCACCGAGCTCTAAAGCCATAAACAACTTGACAAGCCTGAGGTTGTGCCTCTGAGTAGAACACTGAACACTGACAAGTTCCTTAGGAAAAACAGGCCTCAAGCTGTCAAGAGTGCTAAAACTCTAAGATGGAGAAAAATCACTTAACTTTTCCTGCTCAAAGGTTAAGAAATGCTGCCAAAACCAATGACTGATGCTGGAACAAGCAGGATAAAAATGAAACAGGGGAATGAAAGGCTGAAAAGAATAGAGGGCTTGTCATAACAATGAGGGATTTAAGTTTTGTAGTTGAGATTTTTTTTTTCTATCGCTTTATACAGTGCCTCTTACTTAAAAATAACTAGCTGAACAAGTTTTGGAGTTAAAAGTACATTTTCTCATGATAAATGAAATTAAGTTTCCTTGCTGAAACAAAGTACATAGGATTCAATAGTTACCATGAATTAAAAGAAGAAACTGTAGGCAGTAGGGCTTCAAAAGATGCCTGAACCAAAGCTTAGGCTGATGTAAGACATCACAGCCTTAAGAAGTTAATTGACTTTAAGCTACTAAAAATCTGATTTATGATGAATATTCCTACTAGAAGTAGCAGACTCATTTGTTTTCTGCACATAAAACACACTCAAATTAACTTAATTTATTATTTTGTGTACTAATTAGTGACACATAAGTCTCAAGTCCACACTAGATGTGAAATATATATGGGCCATTGCAACAGCAGCCTTTGCAGATGGCACATATTAAATCATTAAAAAAATACTACTTTTCAGCCATTAATGGCCAGGAAACACCATAAATGTGGCCTTCTGGTGTTATTTGTCCCACTGAAGAGTCAGCTCTTGACAACTGACTTTATAAGCACTGAGTAGAAATGCGTGCAAGGCATCTGGAGCAATCAGCTGCCAGCAGAATCTACACCCACCTCAGGAGCCCCACGGGACTCCCTGGGAATTGTTTGCAAAGTAAAGGATGAGGCTGGATTGTCTCTACAATAACAAGGGGGTTACAATGCAGCAGCCACTGCAGCACAAGGGGCTGCTGATGGATGGAGCAGCATTCTTTCCCCAGTGACAAGTGAATGAGGTAGGAAAAAAACCTTACTTTCAATCTCGTTGTCAGTTGGTAAGCTCAGCTGAAGAGACACTTGTGCAAAAAGCACAGCACTATACAGAAAGGCAGGCACAGTAATAACCAGCCCCTCACTTGTTGCATGTAATACCTGCATGGTTTTGTGAGGATTTGCCACTGCAGACACTCAGGCTCTAGATCCAGTCCCCATTTCCACCAGGATCATTCACTGTATTCCACAGTGCTGTGTCAATTCCTGTTCATATCGATGCTGGTGTCACTTTCTTTAAAACAAAGCTCTAGAAGCTGTCAGATCAGAGTGATTTTCTTGACATCCCCTGAATTTTTCTTTTCCGACTTTCCTTGCACTGCACTCGCTGTCATCTCTCCATCGCTTTCATTGCAATTTCATATTTATGCCACTTGTCTTATTAAGTTGATGGAAAAGGATAAAGCAAAACATTTTTTATTTTAAATAGCAATGCAACAAGTGCTAAACAATTCAGGTGTCTCCTACAATGTTCTTGTTCAGACCTGTCCCGAGGGAAACCTCTCATTTCCTTAGACCTCACCATCTTCTTGGGGCTCTCAGGAAAGCCATGCATCAAAGAATAGCACATCTTATTTTCCCTTATATTCAGCTGTATACCATGCACCCAACTCCAGGGCTTCTTCCATATGACTTTAACTTAGGTTCCTTTCTCACACTGCATATTAGCATTCATATTTTTTCACTAGCTTGAGTTGCCCCTCATTTTATTTTCTGCCATTCAGGACATATTTGCTCAAGGGAAAGAAAGGCATAATTGAAATCTTCTTGCTTTCTAAAGAGACTTCAGCCCTCTGGACCTAATCCTGATGCCACTGTCAGTGTCAGAATGGGGTCAGTGGATATACAGTGTCTATATCCTGTTCATATTCTCTTTAAGACCTTTTGTATAATGCTTTGTTTAAATCATTTTAAAGCATATTTATTTATCCACCTATAAGTTTTATTTACTTACTTGAACCACTCATAAAGCTTGATTCAAGGGTAGCATGATCTACCAAGGATACAAAAGAAAAATGTTTTGAAATGGGTCAAAGATACAAATGTCCTGAGGAAATAATACAGAAGTTCAGAAGAAGGGTTTTGGGAATGTTCTCTGCAAAGTGTTAGAAGATCACAACTGGACAGAATGAGGCTGGACAATATAACAACTTCACAGTCTTAATTCAGTAAGGATTTCATTGTAACTGAAAAGTAAATTACAGCTCTTACCTATGGATTCATAGCTACATATTTAAACCTTATCTGAATACAGCTCTGTGCTATAAAAGCTGAAATCAACTACTGATAATACAAACAGAACAGGTAAAACAGATTTCCTGCTCCTACATTTATAGGACAGACTTCAAAATCAAACAATTTCATAGTAATACTGGAAATACTGAAAGTTCTCTTCATTCATACACTGAGAATTCAGTTGTCCTCGTTCCAATCGCCCAAAACATTGTACTGCAATAATACACCCT
This sequence comes from Erpornis zantholeuca, assembly GCA_013400515.1. Classification (NCBI taxonomy): domain Eukaryota; kingdom Metazoa; phylum Chordata; class Aves; order Passeriformes; family Timaliidae; genus Erpornis; species Erpornis zantholeuca. The sequence continues at coordinate 214,578 of VZTN01011485.1, forward strand.
GCTTGTATGATATCTCAGTTCAGGGTGGTTTATGAGCTTTTAGAAAGCTCCCTGTGAGGCATTTCTCTGGAGAAAAGGATGTCACTAATCCAAACACAAGAGAGGTCCACACATGATATAGAGATAGGGCCTGGTTTGCACACAAAGCTTTCGATTCTTACAGATTTCCAGGAGAACGTATTTGTGGAGCGCCAGGATGAGAATACACATTTCATAGCCACAGACAGGAACACACGTCAGTGACTGTTCTCCAGCTCAAATAATATATAATTAAACCCAAACCCTCTCTTTGTACCTGCAGGAATTGCCTCAGAGGATGCAGTGCACACAGTCTGCCTGTGAGCACACGCGAGCTGGACACGTTTGCCAAGACCTAATGCCAAGGCTGATCTCTTCCTTCACAGCAGTGATGCTGATATTACTCACACTGCCAGCACCAAAACAGATGTTTGTTCGTGCCTAACTGATGGTTCCAACATCAGCACTCCAGGGCTGGCTCCCAGAAAAGCGTGTCAAGAGCTTTGTCATTGATCCCAGCAGACAGAGAGCAGCTCCTCTACCCAGCCTCTACAGAAAAAACAACAGGAGAACTTCTCACCAATCCCCATCAAGGACAGAGAGCTCCAGTCCCTTCCATACAAGTAAAAGTGACCTGAAAAAGAGTTCCTCTGAGTGTTTATATGGGAAACTCTGTATCCTCTGTGCTACCGAGGACACAGTGTTGGCTCACTCAGAAGACAAGGTCTATTCCCAAGGATACTCACAAGCTGGGGTGAATCCACAAGAGTATTTGAAATAGTTAAAAGCCCTAATGATAAATTAGGTAGTAATTTATCAATGATAAATTGGTAAATCAAGAAGGTAATGAATGACCTAGGTCATCTCTTTTGAGCTTCATAGTCAAAACTAAAGAAAGAAGCACTGTGAGACACTGTGAGCACATGTTCTCTACAGATAAGGGAACTGTTTAATGGAAAAGCAAAGAAGTTAAAAGTGTTAAATAATTAAAATTACCATATTTGCCCTGAGTATTTTAGAATTGCAGAATGTTTTGGGTTGGAAAGGACCTTGTAGACCATCTAATTCCAACTGGTCTGCCATGGGTGGGGATACCTTCCTCTAGCCCAGGTTGCTCAAATCTTCATCCAGCCTGGCCTTGAACACTTCCAGGAATGATGCAGCCACAGTTTCTCTGGGCAACCTGTGCCAGGGCCTCACCACTCTCACAGTGCAGAACCTATTCCATGTATCTAAATCTACTCTTTTTCTGTTTAAAGCCATTTCCCCATGTCCTATCACCATATGACCTTGTAAAAAGCCTCTCTCCTGCACCCTTGTAGCCCTTTAGGCACTGGAAGGTGCTATAAGGTCTCCCTGGAGCCTTCTCTTCTCCAGGCTGAACAAACCCAGCTCTCCCAGCCTGTCTGCACAGGAGAGGTGCTGCAGCCCTCTGAGCATCATCATCATCATCACCTTCCTCTGGACTGGCTCCAACAGGTCCACGTCCTTATGTTGGAGACCCCAGAGTTGGATGCAGTGCTCCAGCTGGGATCCCAGCAGAGCAGAGGGGCAGAATCGTCTCCCTCCACCTCCTGGCCAGGCTGCTTTGGATGCAGCTCAGATGGTTTGGCTTTCTGGGCTGCAAGGGCACATGGCTGGGTCATGCTGAGCTCCTCATCCACCAACATCCCCAAGTCAGGGCTGCTCTCCTCCCAGCCTAGATTTTTCCTTGGGATTGCCCTGCAAGACTTGGCCTTGTTGAACTTCATGAGGTTTGCCTGAGCCCACCCTGATGCTTTGAATGGCTACTTAGAAACAGAGAGTAGACAGGAATAAAGGAATAAAGGAGGGATTGATTGGAAAGGCCTTCAGAGGTACACCCTGGGCTCCAGAGGCTCCTGCCTCAGTGCATCCCAACATGGNAACATCCCCAAGTCAGGGCTGCTCTCCTCCCAGCCTAGATTTTTCCTTGGGATTGCCCTGCAAGACTTGGCCTTGTTGAACTTCATGAGGTTTGCCTGAGCCCACCCTGATGCTTTGAATGGCTACTTAGAAACAGAGAGTAGACAGGAATAAAGGAATAAAGGAGGGATTGATTGGAAAGGCCTTCAGAGGTACACCCTGGGCTCCAGAGGCTCCTGCCTCAGTGCATCCCAACATGGACAATGACAGCTCATGAGTTCTTCACACTTTGATATCAGCATCAATTCACCAAGCAGAACCCAGGCAAGGATGGAATTTCCCCAAGCTTGCCCCCCTCTCCCCAAGATTGTGGTTTGCAGTTCTTGGGCCTAGGAGGGTCTGGGAGTCCTTGGAGAGCTGGAGAGGCTTTGTTGTGTGTGTGTGAGCATGAGAGAACAGCACTGAACGAGCTACAGGAAACTTCAGAGTTACACTAGCAGTACAGGATTTGAAAAATATAAAATTTAAAACCTAAGGCATCAAGCCCTCAAGCTCTCAAGGTCCCTTTGGATGACATGCCTTCCCTCCAGCATGTTGGCTGCACCACACAGCTTGGTGCTGTGGGCAAGCCTGATGAGAGTGCACTCGATCCCACAGCCCATGTTGCCAAGAAAGATGTAAAATGATACCTATCCCAATACTGACCCCTGGGAAAGGCCACAGGGGGATGTGGGACAGTCAGATGCTTTGCATAAGCCCAGGTAGAGGATATCAGTCACTCTTCCCTCATCCACAACTGCTGGAACCAAGTTAGAGAAGGCCACCAAATTCTTCTGGCAAAATATGTGGGTTATACTTCCCTGTTTTCCCTCAGTGGCTTCACTGGGCTAGCCATGACTTCTCAAATCTGATGCATAATGGATTAACAACTTCATCTTCCAGTTCCCTTGGGACCTGTGTCTGCATCTCATCAGGTCCTGTGGGCTTGTTCACCTTCAAGTTCCTTAGATCACCTTGAACCTGATCTCCTGCAGTGGGAGGTTCTACATTATCCCAGTCCCTTTGCCTTCTGCAGCTCAGGGGGTGTGGCTGGAGCCCTTGCTGGTGAAGACCAAGGCAAAAATGTCACTGGATACCTCAGCCTTCTCCATGTCCCAAGTAGCCAGGTGTCCTTCTTCCTTATGGAGAGGACCCACATTTCCCCAGTCTTCCTTTTATCACCAATGTGATACAGAAGCGTCTCTTGTTGTCCTTGACATCCCTGGCCGTATTTAACTCTGTCAGAGCTTTAGCTTTCCTAACCTGATCCCTGGATGCTTGGACAGTCTCTCTGTATTCCTCACAGACCACCTGTACCTGTTTCTGCCCTTTGTAGGCTTCCTTTTGGTATTTGCGTTTGTCCAGGAGCTCCTTGTTCATCCAAGCAGGTGTCCTGGTATTTTTGCCTGACTTTTAATTTGTTGGGATGCGTCATGCCTGAGCTTGGAGGAGGTGACCCTTAAATATTAACCAGCCTTTTTGGGCCCATCTTGCCTTTATCCTATGCTACATTACCAAGAAGATCCCTGAAGAAGCCAAATTCTGTTCTCCTGCCCTCCAGGATTTTGAACTTGCTGCACACCCTCCTTGCTGCCTTCCACCATTCCATGATGATTGCAGACAAGGCTGCAGTATTCAAACCAAATCAATCTTTTAGAGTAATAGTAAACCATTTTCAAATACAATTAATGTTTTTTTTTGAAAAGGAAGTTTACAACCATCATTTGAGTCTGATCTTTCTTGTATATTCCCCCAAAGCTTACTGGTGCAGCTCTGCTGACTTATTTAGGATCAAAGATTTGTGTATCTATTATGTACATGAGAAGGAAAAAATGTTTTCTGCTCCATTCAACTATTTCTGTCTGCTTCACTTATGTCAAAAGAAAACCTGAAACAGAAGGTGTAAAGGAAGAAGGGTTCTTTTCTGTCCTAAGAGCATGTATAAAAAGCAAATAAAACCAAATTGCTAAAGACTCTGTTCAAAGATGAGGAGCTGCAAATCTGTGTTCTTAGCACTGATCTCTGCTGTGCCCCTACCCTGCTGCATGACATTGGCTGAGCCTTCAGGCAGGGATAGCCTCCTCCCATGCATTTACATCACATCTAGCACATCAAGACTTCCAGGCTGCACTTTAATATAAATATATGTCTTGATAATTTTCTTTAATAGCAGTCTATAGATGTACCCACACTTTGAAAGCACTGCAGAGGGATTTACCCATGCAGCCCCCACTGATTTCACTGAAGATAGTTTCCTTCTGACATACCTGTTTGCATTCTGGGTGTGTGCACATGAAAAAAGAAGCAGCTGGACGAAGCAGTCAAAGCAATATAACCCAGGATTGGCTGCCATTATGCAAACAGGCCACACCACAGTCTTCCCAAATGGATCTCATAAGAAAGGAGGTATCACCAGCCATGTGAAGTAAGGAATGACTCCAGATTTCCAGATATGTTGACTGCACTGGTTGCACAGGTGGCATTCAGAAGGACAGCACCCATCAGGTGCTAGGAACTGAAGGAAAGGAGTCAGGAGGTCACAGAGCTTATTGCTTACAAAAGCTCTTCAGGAGTTCATTGCACTTCTTACAAGTCACCTTTAACAAAAGTGCCAGTTCCTTCACTGTCTTCAACAGAACATCTCAAAGTAGAAAGCACTCTCATGTCTAAAGCTGCTCAGATACAAACTGAACAACTTTCTCCCAAATCAAAGACCACAAACTGTTTTGACTGGAGTCTGCATACTGCTTCTAACACAGGGGTAGTTTTTCAAGTGTTTCTTTCTGTGCATGCTAACTAGAGATGATTTGGTTATTCACAGCATGATTTGGTTATTCAGATTTATGCCATCAGGAAAAAAACTGGGTACAAAAGCAAAAAGCACTCGTGAGAGAGTGACCTGTAAGTTCAAGCAGCCCCTTCCCTATTCATTGATCTCTAAAGGTCGGCAACCATTGCAGAAGTTTGTGACACTCTCCGTCAGATTCTGTCCCAAGATTTCATCCCTGTTTGTCAAGGCAAAACATTAGAAAGCAACATGTAAAAGGGACCAGGAGCTAAAGCTCACAAAATGAGATTAGCAGGAATGTAGGAAGAGGAGCTGGGAAAGCAGCACTGCTGTTCAGCATCACAACAAAGAGCAACTTCTCCAGACAGTGATGGCTCAATAGATTACCAGTTGCAGCCTGCCTTTGCTCATCCACCTAGGCTGTATTCTTTTGAACTGTAACCTCAGGAAAAATAAGTAAATTGTCCTGAGAGTGATCTAAAAAGTAAAAGCAACTCCACTGTGGAAAAAAAGAAAAATACCCTGAGTCTGAATCCGTACACTTTCTCCATTTAAATGCATTTGAAAGAAATTAATTCTATATCTCAGAATGTTCTAAGACTTCCTCCTTACTCCTGCTATATGAATTATTGAAGCAGAAAATGCATTTGTATTTATTTGGTTTAGTTTCAAAGAATTAAAATATTGCATCACTTTATTTATTCAAAATATCAGGGCTGCAATTTCATTCTGATAGTTCTGCTCAAATTTAAAAAAACCCCAAAACCTCACTATCCCACTCCATGATAGGAATGCTGTTCTTATCACAAAAGGCTTGATAATTTATTTGCACACCTCAATGAAAAGAAAATAATAGAAATAACTTCATGTGAAATACCAAAATATATCTGATTTCTCATCACTTGGCCTTGTAATTCTTTTGTAGTGGATAAAAATAAACTAGTCTATACCTGGGCTTGAACTTTTCAATACAGCCTAAAACATTAAGCTCATAAATCTCCTTCTGGGGCTTAGGCAGCTCTTAAGAATATAATCGACTTTGGATTTTTGCAATTTATGAAACAAACCAAAAAAATACAGACCGTGAAGCAAGTTCTGGATAACATTCTGCCAAGGAAGTTTGTGCTTCCAAAAAAAGGAGCATGCTGTCAGCTGTGCATTGATAAGGCAGCCCAGAAACAGCCTCTGCATTACAGGAGACAATATTTATTACATTTGAAGTTTTAATTATGTGATATGCTTCTTGCAGAAGTTACAGAAGACCTCACGCCTGGCTGCTCTGTGGGGAGGGGAGTGCAGAGAGGAGCAGCTGTCCTTCCCTCCAGTTTGATGTTCTCCTGACACCGCTGAGTGTTGCATGTTTTCGGGCACTGTTGGCTGGAGGAGATTTGCCTCCGCCAGGGAGGAGGCGTCGGAAGGAGCCCGTGTGCCACTGCCTCCCATTGCCTCACCAGAGGTAAACACTCTCTGCTGAGCTTGCACTTTCGTTTTATCACCATCTCTACCTGTTGAACTAATGCATTCTTCCCCATCTCCATTTCTCATGGAATAATTAAGAGAAGGAGAGGAGGAGAGGATGGAGTTCAGTGAGTAATGGTGCCAGAGTGAAGGAACCTGATTTGCTTTGTGACACTGCTGCTGCCTTGCTGTACAAACTTAGGCAAGGCACTTGATTCCTTTATGCCAGAGCATTCTTATCTTTAAATTGAGATAATAGCACCACCTTTCTCTGCAGGAGGCTTTAAGATCCTGGGAGGAAAGGCAAAAGGTTCCCTGCATTCAGTTGCCTTTTAGGATTCAGCACAGCAGGGCCCAAACTTTGCTTCAGATACAGCACTTCAAACTTTTGAAGCTTTGCCAGCAGTTTCCTGAGTTTGCAGACAGAGTAAACCAAAATTTCTGAGGTTTAGTCATTGAGATCCAGCAACATGAATTTTGAATGCCCCTTTAAAACCATGGATTATATACACACATCTAATAGGTATATCCTATATCCAAAATCAAGTGTTTGCCTCCTTAATCTTAATTGTACTCTTGCTGACTCCAACCAAACTGCCAACATCTTTGTCCTCTCACTGGCAGTGCTTCCTTGGGGGCTTCACTGGGGAGGCAGAGCCAGCTCTCCATACACGGAGATGTGGTCAAGGAAAGATGGAACAATCATCTTCCAATTTCATTGCACAAAGCCAGGCTTGGATACTGGATAGATACAGGCAGTCAGACAAGTTGGAGCAGCTTGACCTGTGGTGAGCATGAGATGCCTCTTCCCATCACAACCTGCTCTTCCTGTACTGTTCTTTGCCAAAAGAAAATAGGTACAGACACTCTCACAGGAAACACATGTAAAACAAGATTAAAACTAAATGGGAAAGGCAAAGAACCACCAGTAAAGGAGTTGGACAGTTTCTCACTGCCTCAATAATCCCTTTGCTGCACCTGATTCCTCAGAAGACAGCAAGGAATGGTCTGTTTTTCCAGCTTTCTGCCAGCCTGATGAGAGCAACAAGGCTTCTTTTCCTACTCTTCTGAAGGGTTTTTTAAAATCTTGAACCTTCCAGAATCAAAGCTGAATCACAGTGTCCTGTTTCACATTCCATTCCCGTTCAACACCTCATTATTCTGGGGCAGCGTGAGCTGTCAGGTTTGTCCCAGAGTTCTGACCACCTCCTCTGTTGAGGCCATTTTGTTCTCTTATAGGACTCCCATCGCTGGACCCACCTCTCTCTGCCCTGGAGTGGATGATGCTTTTAGGTATAACCAACCCACTGACAAAAAAGCCTGCACACCTTGGGAATAACCTTCCATCAGCAAGCACTTCCCTCTACACAAAGCACAGCACTTCTGATACATCCCGAGAGCAAAACGCCTTGCCCTCGGACTTGGCAGTGCCACACCAAACACCGTTGGACAGGAATTTGCAGCTTGAACACAAGGTGGCTGTGGTCAGGAAGCAAATCCAGCCTATTACCACCACCCCTATCTTGCGTGCCCTAATTGCAACACGCGGTGGCCAGCTGGGTTCAGAACCCTTTAACCTGCAGCCATACCGGAAAGGGACATTGGCAGCGGGCACGGGATCCCCGTGATCTTCAGCTCCAGGAATGCTGGCAGTCGGTGGTCCCTCAGCCCACTTCCTCAGGGGCAGGAGGCTGCACGTCAGGAGCCACCACTGTAATTAGCTGCCTTACGCAGCCGGGGCAGAGGCAGGCTCTCTTCCCCAGGACTAGCCCTTCCATGCAGATCCAGGAGAAGCTCGCACAGGCACTGCCCACACTGAGCCTGTTACTTTAGGGGGAAAGAGGACATTAGGCTACCTAATTGCTCCCTCGCTGTTTGGTGTGCCCCAGCTCCACTGTTGCTAACAGCAGAATGACAGGAGTTAGGCTGCAATGCCACGACCCCGTTCTGTTCCACTGACTGGAACACGAACCTTCTCCAGGCAAAAGCCCTCTCCACAGGGAACACAGATTTTACTGGCTCTCAAACTTCCTCGGAAGGTCCAGGTCAGCCTTCAGGTCTGAGAGAGTTTTCTTTCTTTGCCCATTACAGTACTTTTTCTAATCACTTAGAAAACCCTGTGATGCAATCAGTGAAAATCCGTGCCACAACCCTGCGTTTTACTACTGTTTTTCACATCTTCTCATTTTAATCCGCACTCCGAGACCGATCCCGTTCCCATCAAAGTACACAGCAAGCTCCCATTAAAATCTGGCTCAGCTAGTATTTTAATAACACTTAGACATTCCCGTCCTTTGCATATTTCATCTGCGAAGTGCTTCACAAACATGAATTTCCTAATTACAGGCGGATGATTTACTAAAACTGGAAATTCCTCACTAGTTCTGGCTTTCCCTTTGAAGCTCCAGGATTCGCTCTTGTCCCTCGGCACTTTGGAAGATCCCCGACGCCGCTCGCTCGCTCGCTCGCTCGTTCGCAGCACAGGCAGGGCACGGAGAAGAGGGACACGGAGGCCACGGCGAGCTGCCCCGAAGTGTCCGCGCCGGCGGATCTCTGCGCGGGCTGCGGGGCGTGATCCGCGGGGCGCCCACGCGGGGAGAGCGAACCCCGGCGGGGCGCGGGCAGCG
>VZTN01011485.1:230187-322323 GCA_013400515.1 Erpornis zantholeuca
TGTGAACAGCACAGAAATTAGTGTCAGTGTACAAATACAAAGTATGAAAACAAATCTCAAAATAGAAGTGATTTCTTTGGCCAAAGGAAAACAATCTATTTACTTTTTTCTCAAACTGAAAACAATCCAACAGATTCAATGCTGCAAGAACCAGTGAGGCACAAAAGTGCCTAAAGAAATCTCAGGGTTAGCAACAGGGGCAAGCACTTCTCACACAAGAAGGGAGCACATCTCTTCAGGTGACATGCTGGGATGACATTGCTGTGGAGCATCAGGGTGGGAAGATACAGTTTCTATTGAAGAATAACTCGAGCAGGGAGTGGTGTCTTATTTCCCTTGGAGAGTAAGCTTTTGGTGAAGGTATTTGCTGTGTGATCGTGCACCATCTGGCAGAAGGAGGCCTGATCTACTCAAGGCCTCCTAGGTACTGCTGTAATGAAAACATGAAACAATCTCAGTTCCCGAGCCCTGGAGTGTGTGCTCTCCCCTTTTCTGAATGGTTAGAGTCAGCCTTTCCCATGTACTAGCTCAGTGGAACCACGGCAGACTGATCTCAGAACACCATCCTGCTAAGTCAGTCTCGAGATTTTATAGAGTTTTCCAGGGAAAAAGAAACAAAACAACAAAAAACCCCGAACAAAAAGTATCTGTGACTCATGGAAAGAGCTCTTACATATCTGAAACATACTATCATCAGCTTACTAGCACTGCACTTCACGTGGCTTAATTATGTGGTTATTTAGTCTATTATCTCCAAAAGAAATTATTTTCATCAGTAAATTGTGCTCATGAGAAGGTCTTTGAAAAATGTGTTAAAAGCCTCTAGGAAAAATATTTAATCCTTGTTTCACTTTAATGTAATCCCCTTGTTTTAATCTCTTACAGTGTAGTTTTTTACGAGTAATCAGGCTATTAGTTTACGCATTTAATTATCTGTGTAGCCTCATATGGTTTCTTTCTGCCTTCCACTGAATCTCCACTTGATAGACACATCTTAAGAACAGATGAAAACCAACTTTGGAAATTAAGAGAGACGTGGATCACCTTTTGAAAACATTGATGCTTGATCTTCCTACCACAAGCATAGAAGCAAATTATTTGCTTTTAACTGCAGATATTTGGTATTTCTGTTTCCCTTTCTTTCACAGCTCTTCACTTTCTCACTGAATGGTTTCTCCATAATTCTATTACAGGTTTCCTTTTTGGAGTGACCGATGACAGGAATCATGGATCACCAGTAGGTTAAAAGTTCAGAGTCAGGTTGTCATCTATTTTATAATTCTGTTCCTGCACCTTTTCTGTTTCCCATACTTTCCATCCTTCATTTCAAAAAAATATTGCCCTGGCTAGAGAATAGAGTCAGGCACTCAAATTTTGCCATCCTTCAAAGAAAGATGCAGCACAGAGAGCTCCAGGTGTCCTGTATCTGTAACACCCAGGATGGCACATTCAGCTGTGCCCATCCCCAGCAATGAGCTGATTTCCTCAGCTCATACAGCAAAAGATAGGTTTGAAGTCACTATTTTGTGAATTTCCCATTCTTAGCCCTGGCAGGGATGACTAATGATCTCCAGCAGGTGATTCCAATGTGAAATAAAGTAACCTAAACATCTGTATGTTCTGAATTAATTTTGACAGAGTCCCTAATACCAGGATCTCCTACTCCCTACCTGTCAGGTGTACAGTTAGAAAAGAAATTGGCATTCTGGCTTGGAGGGGTTTATAAAGCAGCCAGGGCAGTAATGAGCACAGACCTTGCTGCTTTCTGTTCTGGGGAGGAATGAAACTTTCCTGCCTCTGCAGTGCCGAAGGGAAGCGGGGAAGGACAGAGTGTGGAGAGTGAAACTGTGTCAGAAGAGAGGCAAACTGAGCCCAAACAACACAAACCGGAGACAAGGCAGCTGAAGGGAACAAAAAAGAAAGGACAAAAAGCTGACAAGAAGCCTGGGCAGTAGGAAAGCAGCAGGGAGCAGGAATGAGCTCCTAGACTGTAGCAAAGAGTCTGTGACAGCCACCACACCTTGTGGTTATCAAGCTGTTCCACTGTAACCACCTAACTGGGAGGGACAGGAGATCCAGCTGCAGCATCTTCTCAGCACTGCAGCCAGGTGAACAGGAGCAAAGAGACTTCAGTGACACTCTTGTGTTTTCCTGAGGTTCTGCTTGCCCAGCTGTAAAGGCTGCGGAATTTGCAACAGACAAGTGTGCTGAGAATCTGAGGATGAAATGTCACTCTCAAACGTTTGGTTTTTTCCCTTTTCTTTCAAGTTTTACTTGGTAAATATGGAGGAATGAACATTTCCCTAGATGATACATAGTTTATATCATCAGTTTCTCTGCAATGCACTCCTTTCCTAGAGCTGCTGCTTTTATAATCTCGGAGGTTGTCATGTTGCTCTGTTTACCTACATGATTTGCCAAAAAACTGTGGCACAAAGAAAATGGACTATTTTAGTTTAATGTAATAGGCAAGCTTAAGGAAAAAGCAGATCCAGACCTATTGCTCCAGTTTACACAAGCCAGATTAGAAAGGCCATTGCACATGCTTTGCAAGTATGTTTTGTAAACTAGCTGGTGTAAAACAAGCCAGCTGAGCGAGACTGAAATTTCAGTTGTTTAAAATCTCTCATCATGTGTCACCAGAGTGATTCACATGTAGATCACTTAATCTAGTTAATGAACACAATTACGATTTTTGACAATATTAATTGGACCTCTATTTATAATGCTTTCTGTATTTTACCTTCATAACCACCTCCATAATTAGCAACCCTTTCAGCTTTAGTACGCCTAAAGGAATAGTTTACTTTTATAGAACATATATTTCGTTATTAACTTCTCTTTCATTCCTCCTCCCTCCAATACTTTCCCCCACAGAACTTCCAAGCCTTTTTCTTCTCCTCCAGTCCCTAGTAATTGGGCTTCATCTTTGCAGTTAAACTAGGGTGAGAGGCACCTGCCTGTTCAGAAATCGTCTGCTACGTGCTTGCAACTCAAGGCTTACAACTGCTAGGTCACAGTTGTTCCAATTAAGATGCCACACCAGGATTCTGGTATTTCTTTTACTTATAAAACTAGAGAATGGAAAGAAGGGGTACTTTCCTAGCTCAAAGGTGGGTAAGACAACCAGCTTATGCAAAAGGACATAAACTCCACTCTTTTGCCGAGGGTGTCAGAGCCTGCTTGTAAAAGGAGGCAAGTTAGAAACCCTGAAGATGTACTCAGTTAACCCAATGATTTGTACATTTTCAGCTAGAGCTAAGTAATATTTTAATTAGCATTGGCATAGCAATAGGACCAGACAAGGTAGAAAGTTATTATACCATGTATTTTCAGAAGACACAGGACAAGGCAGCCCTTGCTCTGATGAGATCACAGTCGAGGCAGACAAGGCAGACATCAACTGGGATGATGGCACAGGAGCTGCAGTGACTGGACTTGTGTGTGCAGCAGGTTAGAAACAAAGGCAGGAACAGAAGCCAATTCTCCCAATTCCCAATCTGTTTTCCTCTCTGCTAGACCCTCACTTCCAGCCTGTGCTGTGGTGCAGACAATGGAGGAGGAATAAATCTGTCTCCTCCCCTTACTGCCACAGGAGCTGTACCCCTGAAATATGTGGAGATTTATTCAAACTATCGAAGAATGCAAGAGGTCAAGGAGTATAAGGAAAGCATTGCACTAGACTGCTGTATTTCACACCCACACTTAATAGTCTCAAGCCCATAATCTTATAGCCTGAGAATTGATGGTTTCAGGAAGATTTTTGGTTCATTTACATGTTAGTGGCATAAATCACTGCTGTATCTATAAACAGGTTTCATTCCCCATTTCTTGGATATCTGCATCTCTTTCTGCAACAAAAAGAATCACACTTAATATTTTAAAGATCTGTCCGTGAGCAAAATTTTCCAATATTGGAAGGTGTATTTTAATTTTCCTATTCAGCAAACCCAAAAGCCCTTGTGAAGAGCAGCTCTGACCAAGGTGCTTCACCCAGTAGGCAGGTACTGCTCCAAAACCTGCCTGGATTCCTCTCAGGTGAGCTCCCCAGCCATTGCTGTCTGCCTGGGACATGGCTGCCAACACAAAAAGTTTCTCCTTTTCCATCTGCCATACCTGGCAATTTCAGGTGAGGAGGATCATGGCACTTCAGGTTATTTCCTTCAGGCAGTCCATTGCCAGTACAGCATTTTGAACTGAGCTCAGTCCTCAGTTTTCCATCTTTACTTCAAAAAACCCCACATAAACAGAGTATTTTAGATTATTTAAGGGCAGTGCTATGGAGATAGGTATTGCCACAGAAGGCTTTATTACACAAATATTTGATGCTGAGAAAGAATGCATCTTTCATTACTTTCATTACAAAAGGAACAGCTCCAAACACATTTTATCATGTATTTTTTGATCTGCCTAGATGAAAGCTCCAGCTATTATGGAACACAAGTGAACATTAGGGATGGTTCTGTTGTCTAGAATCCCTCTGTGATTAGTGCTCTACAAGCCCCAAACAGTCTGGTCCCTCACCAAAAACTTAAATGTGGGAAGGTAGTTGTGATGCATACTATGTAATTAACCTGAGAAATTTACATTTTATTCAAGTTGCTAATGAACAGAATAATATCAGAAACAAGAATGGAAAGTACCAAACCTGGTGCCTAAGTTTGAAAGTATTTTAGATATTGAATGATGAGCTTTAATTAGAGCAGGCCCTCAATAGATGGAAAAACACAAATAAAGGAAGTCATGGGAAAATGGTGCAATTAGAACTTGCTTGCAATGTTTCACATGGCTTTATAAATATTTAGCACATGACAGGTATATGCCCTTTTCCTACTGCTTTGTGTCTCCTCTTACAGCAGCCAGAGACACTGCCTAAAATAGATTAGTCTTGCAAAATCTTTATTAAAAATTAGCCTCAAATACAAGAAATGTATCTGGATGTTGATTAGCTGAACATGATCATTAATATAACTATTCATATTAATCATGATGTAGTCAATTATAGAGCAAAAGAGCTAAAATCATGCTCAATCATAAGATGAGATGCAATGAAAAACAGATCTTATTTCTATCCTTTGCTTTGCATTTGACAGGTAGTCAAAGATTCTTTAGAAGTAAAGAATTTCTTTGCATGGTAGCATGCACCTCAAATTGCAGAAAGAGGCTTCAAAAGCACCTCACAATTCTCAAAAAATTCTTTCAACAGTGTAATGTTTCCAAAGGTTCAGAACTCATGCTCATAATCTATTCAGTTAAACACAAGATGAGTAAGGTTAATTTGATTTTTCTTCCCGATGTCATAATTAAAGTATGAATATCATTTAGACATCGGTAGATAAAAAGTATGTCAATGAAGGACAAGTAAAAATTCAAATTACTAAGGAGCAAAATTAAGCTAATTTCAGAGTGAAATGTTTGTAAGCAGTGTGTAATCAGTCTTCAGTTTAAATGACTCTTAATGAAATAATCTATTATTATGTTCACTGGCAAATCGAGCCTAAACATGTACAAGTGCAAAAGCTAAAAGATCCAGCTACAGTCAGCACTCAAATACAAAGAACTCTTAGTAGAGTAACATTGGCCAAAAATATACTTTAGCCTGTGTGAGTTTGGTTTTTTTTGGGGGGTGGGGGGAGGGGTTTGTTTTATATTTTAAAAAATCCCTAACAGCATGAAACACATCTGAACAACCCACTGCATGTTTCACTAGGGTCGAATCCCAGCCCAAGGTACAAACCTGAAGATTCTGATGACATTCCTGGGTGTCACACACTGACATCTGAGTGCAGTCTATCCATAAACAAACACAAACCTGCACCGAGACTCCCTCGGATGCGGTTCGAGAAGCCTGCTGCTCGCTTGTCACCCGGGCACGCCCATGCCCAATTTTCTTTTCAGCAGGCAGAGTTATCCTCTGTACCCCCCACTCTGAAGCAATTACTCATCCCGAGGGATAATGGAGCAGCCGTCCCCGAGCGAGCGCGCTCAGCCATCGCTGCTGGTGCCGAGCAAACATCGCCGTCCGGGGTACCGTGCCTAAGCTTGGCCCTGCTCCTCACTCGAACAGGATCAGCACCAGCCAACCTGTCTGGCAGGGCTGACAGACATCGCCTTCAAATCAAATATCACCTCCACCCCGGAACGTGCCCGCAGGGGCTTCCTTTGCAGGATTTGCTGAGGGGAGGGAGGGTGTGGGTAAGGCACCCAAAGCCTTATCCGCTTGGGAACACGAGTCCTGCTTGCAGGAGCTGTACAGCTTTAAGTGTCCGTGACTTCCAGTGAGGCCTGTCCTCCAAAAAGCTCCTGCTTTTGAAAATCACACATGGACACAGTCCAGAAAAATCACTTTGACTCCTCTCGAAAATTGTAGCCCTGCTACAGAATTCAAATGTTATGCCTTTGATACTTTAAGCTGTAAACTAATGAGGAGGGAAGCATACAGGTTTAGATCAGGACAAAACTTCTGCAATTTCACGCACTGAAACCTGTGTAGAGTTACCACTGGTGACTTTCTTGCAGTTCTGAAGAATTGTATCCAGTTCTTATTAAAACACAGACTGAGGTTAAATGTGGAAATATTTAGGCTCTTTCCTTAGGTCCAACTTTTCTAGGTCATAGTAATGCATGAATAAGGAGTGAATTAGCTCAGCACTGTCCCTTGAACTGTTTTTTAAAGGCTCACATTATAACACTGTAGCATTCTCCTGGCTAAGCATCTCATTGCCAGATCTGAGCTGCTCCACTGAGTACTGAGAAAGACAATCTTAAAGACTTATTGTGAAAGCCTAATTTTCCACAAACCAAGCTACCTGACCTAGCTGATGCTCAGCTGATGTCAAATTTGCAGAAAGGAAAAAAACCCAACAGTTGTCACAGCTCCTGACCTCTTTCTAGGAAGTGCTCTTGCATCCAAGACACTTCCACAGATGGAAAACCAAGACATGAGCTGCCACTACGAACTAAGGACATAAGTTTATCTCTAATGCTCCACCAGGATGAACATGAGACTTATCCAAAGGTGGTTGGAAGGAACAACACTGCACATGAACCCTGAGCTGCTGGTTCCCCAGCTTTGGAAACCTATCACTGTCCTTGATCAAGGAAGAAACCTCAGCTCTGCAATTTTGCATTCAGGCTTGCTATGGTTTTAACCTACTGCAATTAGCATCACTCAGTGCTGGTGCTGATAACAGAATTGCTTTTCCAGTGTAGGCAGATCCATCCTCCTTGAAGGAGTGAGGTCAGGAATAGATCCCCAGGACAGCCACATGTTACTGCCAGAGCAACCTGACTTTGTAGAATCTTGCTAGGTAGTGTGCCACTTTAATCTCCATCATCATTTTTGTCCTGAACTTACTACACTTCATAAAAGTGGGAAGTAGAAATCACACAGAGATCCTTAGCACGTGCTACATTGATAGTTTAGAGATGCCTGTGGTGTTAAACTGCATGAAAACTGATATTTATAATAAGAATTGACATTAATCTTATGCTGGTAAATTATTCTAGAGGAAAGAAATCGACTTAGACTCAGATGTAAGGCATCGATATCAATCTCCCTTTTCTTCTTTTTCCCTATCATTTAGCAAAAGCAAGAGGAGAATCTTAGTCATTACTGCTGGGTGGACTTCTAGCCAAAACTGATTGCTAGAAACATTAAAAAAAAATCCCTCTTTGCTCAGAAAAAAAATTCACAGAAATAAAAATAATGTCAAAAGTTTATGTCAGCAAGTTAAAAGAGGCAAGGCCATATCACCACTAATTCATATACAAAAAACTAGTCAATTTTATGTATACTGACAATTCATACATCCTCATCTTCAGCATGAGCAGCAAACATTTATAGCCTGAAAATAAACATTCAAGGAGCGTCCAACCTGGCCTTTCTAACCAGCAAACTATTAACTCAAGGTCAAACTGCACTGCAGATGAGCCCAAATCCAGGCTGTGCTTTATTCCCTTGGGCTGAGAGGAGAAGAGAGGTTGAGTGTAGAAAGTCTGGGAAGCCTGCAGAAGTTGTATTGCCCTAAGAAGAGCCATGGGGGAAGAAATGGGTTATAATAGCCCCAAAGCAAAAAAGAGTAGCCAACAGGTAGCGTGGCACTTGCTGCTCTCTTCCTACGCAACTGCATGACAGCACTCAAGGAAAGAAATGTGGAGAAGGAGCATTACAGAGTAGGATTTGCAGCAGCAGTGTTAACGTGTTTCAAAGTATTATTCCTTATTAGGAATCTCATCAGCTAATTGTCCCAGTGCCTGAAAAAGTCCTGGCTTTTCTGACAACAGCGAGCAGCATCCAGCACAGTGTGCCCAAGGACTTTTCCTCCCCCTTCCCAGCACGGAGCAGCCGAGCAGGCCAACCATTCCATCACGAGTGTGTTACACTGACAGCCACCCTCCTCCTCATCTCCTTTCAGCAGGGAAGCCAAGGCAAGACATAAAGGAGCTGCAGCATCTTGGCAAGGGCCCTTATTAGGCAAACAAGCTTATATTAATTTTTTATATAAAACATCCTGCTGTGTCGCAGGCAACTCCGACATGGTTTAGGAGTTGAGATGGTTTCCTACAAGATATAATCTCCACTGAACAATGGAATCTGCTCATGCAGCACCCTGCCAGCAGGGATAACATCTGCTGTCTTCTCATGGCTGCATCTTCTCCTCGCAGCTGCATTCCTTTGCATGGTCTCTCCCTCCTACAAATATTCCCTTTCTGCCTCTGGCCCTTGCTTTTCCAGACCTTTTCCAGCTACAGGTCTCCAGTTCTCTCAGCATGTCTCTGGCTCTAACTCCAAGGAGGGCCAGTGACCTCGGGGGGCTGGGAACAGGGAGAAGGATGCAGGAAACCTGTGGGAAGGTGAGCAGTAGGAGGAGGAACTCCTTCGACCAGAACGCTGGGTTTCTTCAGGAATTCAAGGCCTTGTAAAGGCACAGGGCAAGTGCCATAGCAATATTTCTTCTTCTGAATAGAGACTCTCTCTCCCCCTAGGATATTCCACATTTATGGGAGCATGTTAATTATTCATTCAGATGCTTTTTAACTCCACTTTGTTGCAGTTAAACCAGGAAGAGAACCACATAACTGAGCAATTTACTGGGCACTTAATTGAGCTCCAGACCTGGAGCAGTGCTGTCTGCAGCCCAGTCTCAGGGCTTCATTCCTGCAAGGATTGAGGAAGAAACCACAGGAAACTAGAAGGATGATATATTGTGTCTTAGGGAGCATTTTTCAAGTACACCACCTCAGAAAAACCAAGGCTTAGGAGTATTATTGAATCTTCTAATGATTCAGCTTGTGGTATTAGCCAAAATTCTGAGTTTTTTTCCCCTCCTGCACCAAAAATTATGACCCTTTCTTTCACATGATGAACAGTGGTTGCTAACTATAACATGGTACAAAGGTGGCAACTCTTAAACCAATCACAAAAAAAGAAACACCCATAAAAAGGAACTCAGTAGCAAAGAGCTGCCACTGGCACTACTCCCAATCAATCCCTAGGATATATCCAAGGTATATGGTCCATATATCCAGAATTTATGGTCCATAAAACCAATCCATAATTATAACTTGGTTTGATTTCAGCACAGTAGCTTAAATATTTATGCAGCTTAAACAAAAGTGACTAGTGGCTGGATATATCCTGGACTCTGGAAGTGCCTTCCTTCCTTCCTTCCTTCCTTCCTTCCTTCCTTCCTTCCTTGCTTCCTTCCTTCCTTCCTTCCTTCCTTCCCCTGATGCAGCTTGGATCAGTATTTTTGAGGTGTGCTGTCTTGTCAGCCACGGAAAGCAGAGTTGAAGAGGGGTGGACATGGAAGCCAGTTACGCTGGCTTTTCACAGTAGTCTAGGCTAATGTATTTTCATCAATTCATGTCAAGAAAGTTTACATCTCTTTTTTCACACTAGAGACTATCAATAAACTCAGCTCCAAGGGAAAAAAAAAAGCAGCAGCAGCCTCTGCCTACGGTTTTCTATAAAAACAAGCCCTGCCCTTCCTCTCCCTGAGCATGGGCAGGGAATCAGTCCTTGGCCATCAGACGAGCTCTGTGTGACAGTGAGTTTGCATACCAGCTCCTTTAGCTGCTCTACACCAGACACACTTTGATCTCACCATCAAAACACGCTCTCATTCTGAACATTTGCATCCCTGCCACGCACAGATGAGCTCTAGCCATGCAAACAGGCTGTGCTTGCAGGACTATGCAAAACATCCCCGAGGATTGCACAGGACTTGGGGGAAGTAACAGCAAGAAAAGCTCAAGAAGGAGCAGCAACTCCTTTCATTAAGGAATTTATTGAGTTACTCTGCACTCCCATCTGGGGGGGAAAAGGCTGAATACCTGTTCACAGGCCCAGCAGTGGATTAGATGCAACTTGTATGAAAAATATGTGCCAATAGAAATCAGACAGAATGTTCCACAGTTAACTGCTTCTGATTTTGAGAAGATGGTTGTTAAGAATAAAACCCCCTTTCCCTAACTGTGTATTTCTTTTCAACATAAACAAAAATAGAACTTTTCTATGTTGTCATTAAAGTTAGAGGTTTGAACTACTTGCTAGAGAAAAATATACTTTATTGCTTTTATTTCTTAAAAAGCTGCAATTTGAAATTTCTCAGGCCATAGGAAAGTTCAAATAAATTACTGTTTGCATACCACTCTTAGGTCTTTACATGAATAGGTGTATAATATCTGCCAGAACAGCTGTACCATGAGTTAAATGTCATGGTTTAGCCAATTTTACTGGCATAAGTTTTCACATAGTGCCCCATACAAAGCATTCAGTGTTCAGACCTACATTAACTCTGTGCTCAGAACAAAGTCCTAGATGCATTTTCTTGCCCCTACTGGCATTAGCAGCCTGAGCTTGTAGGGTTCCACTTGAACAACGAGGCACACACAGTAATCCAAGCCACGTCTCTATGTATATAAAATATGCCTAAAAGTCAAAAGGCTTTGTTTGCATAGATGCTTCACAAGAGATGCTCAGTCTTCTGAGACCTCAGGAAGAGGGGAAGTTCAGGTTGTTTCACATCCTTTTCACTGCTAAAAGGATGCTTGAAGGACCCCTCTAATACTGTGCTGCCAGTAGATGGTTTTTTTTTCCAGTTTGCCCATCTGCCATGATACAACTCCTCCCAGGCTGTCCTCCTGCTTGGTCAGGCCAGCTCCAACCACCTCCTCCAGTACAGTGGGGTATGGTCAGCCTGCCACAAGGAACAGAAGCACAGGGCAGCTTCTGGTACTCACTGAAGGCCTGGGAGAAGGGAAAGGTCAGGATGCTTCCTGGAGGACCTTGTGTGGGCACAGCTTCAGCAGGAAGGGTGGAGGTGACTGCCACCCAGGAGCAGCCCACAGCACAAAGATTAAGGAGCTCCAAAAGGAGGTGGGAGCAGTGGGTTTGGATCCCCTCGGGCAAAGGAGGGACCTAAACCTGGGTAACCTGCTTTCTGGATGAGACTTCAAAGCTGGGACTAGTCCTGCTCTCCCACTCACACGCCCTGAGGTGTGGTTTTGCACACACCCCATCACGCAGGGCTTCCTAATGGCTCTTCCTAAGGGCTGTGCAGGGGAATGGTCACTGCAGTGGCCTCTTTCCCTGAGCTCCAGGTGCCCTCACATTCTCCCCTCCGCGTCTCCCTGATCCTGCAACTCACTGCAAGGGCTCTTTCTTTGTGCCTCAGGTCCCTTCTACTACAAGGAAATGGATTTTTACTAAACTAACGAGGTTTTCTGAAGATGAAATATCTTAAAGGCTGTTATGTTGCGTTTCTCTGGTCTTAAAATTAAAACCAAAACATGGTTTATGGGGAAAAGGGGTTTTTACCTCAGGATTTATTTCAGGATCCTTGGATGCAGCACTTTGTCCAGGTGGAATGCCCCGAAAATGCATGCACTCCATCACACTGAAACACACACCATTATAGGCCTTGCAAAATAACATATTTATCAAAGATTCCCCAGTGAGAGGCTCGAGTGAACCCCCTGTTCTGAGGAACCTTCCCCCTGGATGGGCCTATCTTAGTTTACAAAAATGTGTTTTAGAGAGGACCTTGGTGCCTGGGGCTCCCAGGATGTTTGGTCTCCTGGTTTAACAATGCCGTGGGTCTGATCTGAGTTATCAGACTTGGAAAGTTACAAGTTAAAAGCACTAAGAATACATAAAACTATATAAAAGAGTATATAAGAGGGGTATAAAAGATTCTGGCATCAGTTAGAGGATGAAAACAGACAATATTCATAAAACTGATGGATTGAAAGGCACAAGTGCCCAGAGTGCCTCATGTGGCACTTGTGAACCACACTCTGGCTCTGAGCAGAGGTGCCAGAAGAGATCTGCCCCCATTCCAAAGGAAACCTTGGAGCTGCCATCCTGGGGGAGATCCGAGCCCACAGAGTTAATTGCATCCACTCTTATGGGGGAAAAGAAAAGCATCTCTCAGGTTACTGAGAGGTTGCTGGGAGCACCTCTGAGGGCATCAAATTGCACAGGCTGATTATTCTCTGTGCCAATATGCTTTGCTGAATGCAAAATTAAAGCAGCTAATTAGTATAAGTTCAGTTTACATCAGCCATAATCTATTTAAGTGATATGACTGCAGTGAGGAAGCCCACAAAATGTTTAGGACAGGAAAGTGTTCTGCTTGCAACAGAAGAGCTTTCCTTTAGATATATTGCATCTCTTTTCTCCAACTTGTTTTGAAAAAGTCTGGTTAAGGATTAAGTACTACTAATGGATAAGCACTACAGTGCTTATCCTTTAGCTCTGCTTAGCAACCATAATAAAATATAGGTATTATGAGATATTAGTTTCTTTTCTTTTAATCTTTTGAAATCTTCAGAAATATATTTCACTCACTGAACTTCTCTTAGTTTAGTAACACCATCAAATCTACTTAACTGCTCTAATAGTTACTGGTACTAATCTGTTCCCACTGAAGTCAATAGCAAAATTGTTGTTACTGAGTACAGGTTCAGGCCCACATGAACATAAAAAACTACCATAAAAAAAAATTACATTTTGAATAAGATATATCTCAATCTGAATAAACCCCAATTTCTTGCAGTAGCTTCAGTGCTTTTTCTCTCAAGGATTTGTATACTGAATATTAAAAGAGGGATTTTATTCCTTTGTAGTACTGTTTTTTCATGCCCATAAACAAATATGTTAAAATAAGCTCAAAAGATTCATTACTCAGTCCGAATGACACAGTCAGTAGATGAACTCTCTAGCAAGCTTCTTTCTTGCTATACTTAAAAGATTAGTGACACAGGAGCAAACAGAAAATTTGAATTGCAGGAGCTTAGTGTGTTCCACCAGTTGACAAAGGAAAGAGGATGAATCCCTCTGCTCCCACCCAGGGAACAGATATTTCATTGTTCCTCTGCTTGGTAACTGTCCACGACTTCTCTGAATACCTTTCATTTGGCAATGGCCAGGAACTGAAATCTTACCATCTGACATGGCAGAAGGACAAGATGACTCTGAATAGAGGAGCAAGGGAAAGGATTTTAAACACACAACCATCCTTTCAACCACGACAATGAAGCAGGTACAGAGGCAGGAATGTCCTGTGCAGGACACTGAGCTGACATTCAAACCCTAGAACAATCTGTGTAATAAAGCAGCAGTGTAATGAAGATCAGCTTCCAGCAGCTAGAGTTCACAGAGTAGTACAGACCTGCCTGAAAAAATTACTTCTAGAAGAGATCCAAAGCATTGACAATTTATTCCCTCCCCCATCTCCAGTTTAAAACCTTATGAAACCGAGAGCTTGAAATAACTCTCATCCAGAGATCAATGTTTTGCCACAGTGTGCCTGATTTTATCTTGCTCTCAGACTTCTTTGATTGGTTGTATCATTGAGTATTAATAACAAAGCATTTTAGATATTCCACACCCAGATTCCATGCACCTATTTTCCAGAACAAAGCAAATTCTGCATGAGGGTTTCCAAAATATAGAATAAATCTTTCAAATGAGTCCTAGGCAAAACTAAAGCCTTCTGCACAGAAACTCTCTTCTGAACCTGGAGAATGTATTTATTTGAGTTTACGTCATTGTCACAAAAATGGTTGTTTGCAATGCTTCAGAAGTCACTGACACAAACACACCAATGTGCAGTATTTTAAATCCATTTTTATCATTGTCAAACAGCATTTCCTGCCTATAGTCATATTTTTCATCTATTTAAGATGCTTGCATGGAAAAGACAAGCCTGGTAAAGAGAAGTAGAGGATACAAGAAGCTGAAGCCATGCAATGATAATAGAGTTCCTTGAATGAGTGAGGCATTGTCAACAGGAAAACAGAATGAAGAACAGACATGAGTGGCTGCTGAGATAATTAAGACCAGCAGACAGTGTCCCAGATTCCTTACTGGATCCATAGGTTTTCCCTCTTACTCACTCTTTGTATGCCTATTAAAAAATACAACAACAGAAATGTCTTCTTTGCACTGAATGAATTTCTCCACACCCTGGAACTGGATGTCTTCCCACAAAATCATTTCCAAGCCTTTTTAAAAAAAACTCAACCCCTTTCTTGTGAGTGTTTTCATCTGCAGCACTAGCAGGTATGTGCAACCTGTGGCCTCCCCATTAAAGCACTCTGCATTAAGGAAGCTTCAGAATTGAAGGAAAAATATCAGACCCATGGCATAGTCTCAGAGAAGAAAAGTGACATTCTTCAGGTGTGTCAGCCTCCCCAGAAAAGGAAAAAAGAGATGCTGGTAAGAATCCAGGAAAACATTCTCCAAGAGCAAGCCCAGATTTCAAG
This sequence comes from Erpornis zantholeuca, assembly GCA_013400515.1. Classification (NCBI taxonomy): domain Eukaryota; kingdom Metazoa; phylum Chordata; class Aves; order Passeriformes; family Timaliidae; genus Erpornis; species Erpornis zantholeuca. Next base: position 244,963 of record VZTN01011485.1, read on the forward strand.
ACAAGGCTCCTAAAACCTCCAGAGATTAATTCATTCAGTGCTGCTCACAACTTTGATTGCTCCAGTGGACAGCAAAATTCTCCTTTTCACCTTGAGTTTAAGAAAAAATGGATATATGGGAATAACTTCTTGTACACTGCTGTTAGGAAAAAAGTGATTACATTTTGGTCTGGGATTTCTGAAGATTCTGGAAATAAGCAGATGACAAATGGCTGTAACTGCAATGAAAGAAACTGGGAAAAAACAAAAGGGATGAATAAATGAGAATGCCAAGTAATGTGCAAAAGAAATAGAAGGTCTGTTATATGCAGAACACAACTGCAAATTCTGAAACATTAATTCTGCTAATTTTGCCAATTCTGATCAAAACATTCCATTTGAAATGCAAAACCAAAAATAACCCATCTTAACAAAGGGTTAAGGGGTTTTTTGAGGGATGTTTTTTTTTTCAAGAACTTTCCAATAGTTTTTGAACAAGAAATTTCTTTTTTTTTTCAGTAGGGAACAGCTACTTTTAACCCTTTCAGCACGGTGAAATGCACGATGTCACAGTGTGATGAAAGAGGTCTTTCTGTGTCAGGCCACAGTGTGTACATTGTTCTTCTGCTGCCCTCATTATGACAAAGGAGGCACTTTACATCAAGCAGAGGAACGTGGCTCTGGTGGGCAGGGTGGTGGCAAGGATCACGTAGCTAAAGTCTGCCTTGGCTGCTCCGTTGTGACAAACTCCTGGCCGAGGCTGAATGGAAATAGCGATGGAGATGTCACAGTCAGGGATGTTATGAGGGTCATGGCTGTGTGAAATGAAGTAGGAAATCAATTCATTAGGCCATGATTCATTGCAATTGTCGTGAGATGTTTTCACAGCCTGGTCCCAAACATTTTGCTTAAACGCTGAAAGAATGAATATTTTCCATCAGTATCAATGTTCTGTGGATTTCAATAGCTGTAAAGATTGATAAACTTTCACTTGTTTCTTGATCAGCTCCTGAGAAATAGTGACAAAACTAGAAATTGTGGCTGATTTTGATACTTTAATCTTGCTGATTCTGTATGAAATAAGCACTGTGAATCTGGAGGAATATGGAAAAAGGCAATAAGCAAGAACACCGAGAAACCAGTTTAAACACCCAAAGAACAGAAGATGAGATAATGCAAACAGTCTTTTCTACTTTGGTCTGAAATTTTTCATCCACATTTTCTAAACTCTGTGTTCTCTTAAGTATCCCTCAAATACAAATAGCAGTAGGTGCAATATAGATGTCGAAAGCACCACAAAACACTGCTAACACACAAGCTGGGAAATTCTTGGTTTCAGTGAAACATGAACAGGCTCTGGCTGCCTCTGCTGAATGATTTGTGTTATTGGATGGTTCTGGCATTTTAATATTGCTCAATCGAGCATTAAATGGCACACATGAATACAAAGATGCAACAAAAGCTCAGCGTGAAACAGGAAATTTTGAATTATAGGGAAAACATTGACTGTATAATTTATACATCATTTTTGCACATTAAAGAACCTTCTTTAATGTATGTAAGAGAAGCTCAATGTAAAAATGGTGTTTGCAGCAACCTCACTAGCAGGTTAAGAGTTCATTAGCACACTGAATGGCATTTTAAGTGTAATATTTGCTAAAATTGATGGAGTAGTGGTGACTGAGTCTATAAATAATTTCCTGCTCCATTTTTAGAAGCTGGATAGAAGGGATGGTCATGCAGAGGGGAGTGAAAACCCTCTGCTGTCAGGAGAACCATGACTAACCAAAGAGAATGAATGTCATGTTTGTTGTAGACCAGTGAGGATTTAATAAACAGCAGTACAAAGTAAACCATAAACTTGTTGGCTACCTCAGGGAGGTCACTGCATGTCACAGTTGATCACCCACAAGCAAAGATTAGCCTAAAAATATGCTTAGTTTTTAGTCAAATCTTCTCTGACAGAATAGTACATTCTCTTCACCTCTGTGGGTTTCACATTGTGTAATTTAGGCAATTGAGTGCTGAAGGGAAATTGTGGTGCACCTCTGAATGCTGATCAGCAGGGAACTGGCACAGAAATTCTGCCCTCTAGAACAAAAGATTAGAATCAGTAGCCTTCATCGCTTAATAGCAAGAATTGGAAGATAATAGGAAGAAATATCTCTGCCACAAATGCTTCAAAATCAGACAAAAAATAAGAGCTAATACTGAGATGAAGCAGGTCCCACTTGCCTCCTGCAGAGACAGCAGATGCCTGAGACCCAGCTGAGAATTCGAGAATGCCAAAGATGGATTTCCTTTGGCGAGCCCTCCTCCAGATGCATCTTCTTACAATAACTTCTGAGCATCTGCAAAACAAAACACTCTGCAGGCAGCACGTGGGAGTGGGGATGGGCTCAGCTTTTATCACTAACAGTACATGAACACCGTGGTGCTGATGAACCAACAGCCTGCTCGAGGAGATTGCTTTTGAGATATGGAGTCTCCGTCTGACACTCCTCGTGCAGGCACCACCACCCTGCCAGCCAGCTCTGCCCCTTTCTCTAAAGGAGAAGCAAGAAATGCAGGCACATTTGTTTGCTGGGCTGCCAGAGCTATGCCAGTTTCTGCTGATTCTTCTTGGTGCTGCTTCGCACTCAGGCAACAAATTAAAATCCCAAGCCAAGTTTTACAGTAGGGTATCAACCCTATTAAAAAAGTCCAGAATTGGAACTACAGTATAGACAAAATTTAAAAGAACAAGTGAACTGTTTTAAAATTGACTCATCTCTTAGAATGTGAAGCATATATTAATTTTTATATTAATCATCTGACTGAAACAGAGAAGGACTGTCTAATCTACAACGTTGTTCAGGTCATACTGTGTTTTCTCTACTATAATTTTAAAACTATCCCGAGTGGTGTCAGATGTCACACTTCAGGTCTCTAATCAGATAAAGTTCAAGAGTAATGATTTGAGTGCTTATCTTGATTTAAAGAGGTGAAGAATGGGACTGCTATGGACAGAGAGGGCTTATTGGTATAAAGAGACAGAGTTTTCACAGACACTCCATAATTAGTGTACATATTTGTTCCTCTATAAAGTTAAGGCCAGGGTCTGGTTTCCCTCTCTTAGTTTAAAAGACACCAGAATAATGTTGTTATGATTTTATCTTCACTAGAATTAACTCAAAACACTCAATCAGAAGAATCACCACCTATTTTCTATCTTTTTGCATGTTATGTAAATGATATATTTGCTCTCGGAGAAATATAATTAATAATAAAGGAAATATCAAAGAGCTCCATTTCTGGAGAGATATGTAAACAGATGAACTACTTGGATCATAAATCAATCATAAGCTTTGCATGCAAGCAGGACAATTTTTATATATATAGCCATGCTTTATACACTAATCAAAATTCTACAGTCCTTGTGCAGTCAAGACTGCCTCAAAAATCTTGAACTGGAATCTCAGCATCTGGCCAGAGACATATTTTCCACAGAACAATCACTACATTTATTTTATGTGGGAAAGAACAAACTGAAGTTGGTAACTCTTCCTTAAAACTAATGGCAAGTTTTTCTCAAGACACAGAAGCAAGAAAGGAGATGAAAATTTTGTTCCAAGTCTTCTCACTCTGAACATATTTTTCAGTGAATAAAATCAGATCAGAATCTTAGCTGTATAATAATATTTTGTAATATCACAAGCATGGGTTTATTAAAACTAAAATGCTCAATAAAACTCCTCCGTTTTCCATGCTCATGCATTATTTTTATACTTCATTCTGTTGAGACAATGGAACAAATGTTTTCCTTTTCCTGCTCCCACCTCCTAGACCAACAGTGCAAAGTGCCAGCATTTGAGAGATATTTTAAGGACACCTAAACTTTTCTGCCCTCATTAAAAACTCATGAAAAATACCATCAACAATAAAAGGGGGGTGGAATAATAAACAAACACACACCACCCCAAATACACAAAGTAATTTTGATGCATAGGAGTATTTTCTTCACTAGTTTTATCTGAGATTCTCCTGCTCTACCACACTCCTGCTTTTACAGGCTCTAGGGTCAATGGAGTACCTGATCATCCCCCTTCTCCTTGCTCCTTTCAATACACATTCCAGCAAAAACAAACTTCGAGTCATTTGTTACCTCATCCTAACTACTCTGCAGTAATTAGGGCATTGAAAGGATTCCTGTCCATAAATGTGCAATGATGGCTGGGTAAGTTACAGTTCCCATGCAGGTGGCATCCTCCAAGCTTATTCTCTAATTATTAAGAAATACAGCTCAGCTGTAATACACACACCATAAAAAAATAAAAAACCAACAAAACAAAAGCACCCTCAGCCATTTGGAAGAAAAATATAGGGTTTGCTTTTAACCTCCAGCTGCTGAGACCTACAGTCCTTAAAATAATTGGGGTAGGAGGAACCTGCATTTGTAACTAGCTCTGTTGAAGCAATTCACCCCTAGAGTTCAGCAACAGTGTCTTTTTACTTATTTGCCTTTTAAGAGTGATCTTCACAGCCTTCCAAGTCAATCCAGTCAGACTTAAAGGATTGACAGCTCTTCTTCAAGGCCATCAACAGAGTAAATTCAACTTGTCAGATTTAAGGGTTTCTGAATCAGCTCTTGAAATATCTCCAGGTGTTTCTGAGATACTTAATACCACACACCACTCCATAATCTGGACTTTCAAGCAGCTCCTTAAGAGAAAAGTCGTTTTGACTCAGTTTGGTACTGCAAGCCTGGCTTTAACAACAGAAACCAGAATCATGACAACAATTTGTCATGTAATTTATTCCTTTTCCATAAAGTCAAAAGTGCACTATGAAAGCATGTGCAAAAGTCCAGTTTCAGTCAGCTGGAAAACACCAGCTGCTTAATTCCTTCTAAAATAGAAAGAGAATGGAAAGAAACTAGGAACTTTGCCAATTTTGTCCCCAGTCCTATAGCAGCTTATTTATTCACAGCAGTTTAGCTCAAGATCATTGATTGGGTACAGCACTGACTCGGGATAAGGATGTGAAGGAAACATCATTTTAATTTTCAAAGGTTTCTGATAACAAGGAAAGGGCAGCAAACCATTTTGTCTTTTGGAGGCAAAGCACCCTCTTCTTGAAGCTTAGGAAACACCTTCCACAGCTTCTAGTTGAAGCACTTCAACCACACTGTCATGCAAGAGGGACCCCTGCATATGATGAAATATATGAAATGAGATGAAAGCAGTGTGATTTCACCCAACACCAGAGCACCTGACATCCAATAGCCTTTGAAGATCAAGAGTCAGACACTGTGGAAACACAGTGAACAAAAATACAGACAATTGGTAACCTGCAATTTTTTCAGACTGCTTCAGAATATCGGACAACTAAAGCAGCAGTGGGGCTGAGCAAGTGCAGTTTGTTATTTTTTTTATCAGAGAACTGACATCCCTTACAGATTTCAATATTCCTACCTTGGTCCAGACATCTCTGTTGCTGAAGTCTGCAGACTTTCAAAGGGTACATTGATGACTCCTAACACATAAAACATTATTCCAGAACACTTAAGGAAATGTAAACCTTGCCACTGGTGTCTGCAAATATTTAACTCCTTTCAGTTAGGAATGCTGCATCCATCTTGGCTGCAGTATAATTATAATGACACTAGTAACAATTATAATGTTGCTAGTCATGATATCAGATGTGAGGAAACACTTCAGATCTTTAGTATTCTCAGTTTTCATGCTTAGCTATAAAAATCGAGGACCTGAGCTCTGCTAAGAGCCTTTTTAGAAGGTTTAAAGGGACCATAATTATATATATGTATTACCTCTGGAGTAACTTCACACCAAAGGATATCAGTAATTTATGTGCTTTTCTGTAGCACTTAAGTTGTCCTTCCCTTCACTGGGAACAAGCACTGACAAAGATAAGACAGAGTGAGAAGGGCCTCTACTAGAATCATAGCAGGTGTGTTTCACCAATCTACCTACAAAGCCTATAAATATTTAATTTTCTTTCAGATGGCTTTTTACAAAGTGATAGACTTTTCCAGATATTTTACCTTTGTCAGTGTTGGAGCAAAACATCCTGATAAGAGGGGCAATGTCGAAATCTGGAGATGTCAACACTGTAAAGAATCAAACCCCAGGGCTCCAAGAACAGTGAAATTCCTTCCCACTTAGAAGAAAACAAGTTTTGTGTCTGCCTTGCCTGTCCCCTCCCCCAACTCCAACTCCACTAATAACAAAGCATATAAATTATTTACATGTAAACAGCTGGGGCAAGAACAGCTTCAGGCAACAGGAGGGATATTCAGCTGGCAGCACTGGTCAGGAGGAGAAAGGGAAGGGTGGAGCTCCACCACCCCTGGCCAAGGAGGCAGGAGGGGCTCTCCCTGCTGCTCCACAAATCCCCAGCTCAGAGGCACTGGGCACACACAGAGAGCCATGGAACAGCTCGGAGATGGGCTCTCTGTGAAGGAATCTGTCACTGCCTTGTGACACACTGCCAAGAAGATGTTACTCTGTCTAGAGGGAGCTGGAGGTATCCCAGGAGGGGAAGAGACTCAGCCTATGGATAGCTGCAGTGTCTAAGTGTCAAAGGTCTGGGCCCCTGTCCTCTGCCCTGGGGCTTTTCTTCCTTTGGTTCGTCATGTTGGAAAAAATGCAGCAAGAGATCTTCTGCTGTTTCAGAGTTGTTTTCATTTGTCTTATCAAAACCTCGGAGGGAGAGACAGCTTCCCCCAAGAACACCAGGACAGAAAGGGCAGAAAAGGCAATGGCTGCAGATCAGCAGCTACTTTTATATCTTACTAACAACCATTCAAGAAACAATACGTATTTTATTTTGTTTCCAACACCAGTAAACCCTCATCTTATTGATATGTCTTTTCAATACTAACTTTTTTCCACCAACCAACACACCACAGGAACTGGTGTCAGAGAAGAGAGGAAGAGAATGAGGAGAGAGGAGAAGAAGAAAGAAGAAAAAACCACACCTAAAAATCTCCATCTTGTCCCTATGTAATACATAGAGCAAGATCCTAAAACTACAACTAAACTCTCTGTGGTACACTAAACAAAAATCTCTTCACCTCTCTGGTGCATTCAGGTTCTCCCAAAAGTGGAGGGAGCTTCTCCAAAAGCCTAGGTTGCTGGCTAGGACAGTTTTGAGGAGCTCTGGGGATATAAAGAAACCACCAGAGGAGCAGGAGAAGCTGTCAGGCTTCCCTGGACTCCGACATCTAACCTACCGAAGCACTGTAGAAGGGCAAAGGTGGTGCCTTCCCTACATCATAAGATACACAACAGATTGAGAGTTTAAGAAAGTTTGCTCAAAGTAAATAATCACAGTTTTCTGCTCTTCAAAACGAAGCCATGACTGTCATGGTCATGTATTGGCTGAACAAGAGCACCATCAGTCCTTGCCTATTCAAAAAGCAAAGTAGCTCCAACCCACACCCTCATCCCCTTATTCTGTGCCTCAATACAATTTTTGTTATTATTCTCAATGCAACATTCAACATCTATCTTATAAAACATGAACTGTATGTATAATGATTTGTTACTGAGTGTTGTTTCTCTGTACTCACAGCAGCTTCACATAATCCAACCAGGCAGCAGCAAGGAAAACACCAACATCTTGCAGTTGTGGTGTCCTCTATGATGTAACTAGATGAGAGTAAGAGTCTGATTCCTATACACTTTTATTAGGGTTTGGGGTCAAATGACTTGGCTTTGAAGGGCAGATGTCTCCCCCTGCTCCAGAAAAAAACACTAGTCACTAAATAAGGACAGAATTAGCCTTGATTTACAGTTTAAATTCTCCTTTTAAACACAGCCTCAGCAAGGAGTGGATTTCCTTGTGTGGAAGAGAGGGTCAGGCGCAGAAGGCAATCCTGACACTGCTGGCTGAGCAGGGAGAGCATTCCTGCTCCTCTGCCCCAGTTTGCCCAGGGACTGGGGGAAGCACATACCAGTGGGTCTGGTGCACTGACGCAAGAAGCAGAGAAACTCTAGTCATCCTTCTTTTTCCCCGTGCCTCTCTGCCCCACTCAAAGACATCAGCTTGTCTGCACACGTTCAGTCCTGTCCTCTTTTTACAGCAGGCTGGAAATCTGAAAGGGGTGGTAGGGGAAATCAAGTTTAGGATGCTCTTTCTCAGCTCCTTTATGCTACCAGTTCTGCAGGTCATTCTGCTGAGGTGGCAGTGAGTTCTGTGGTGGGTGGTTTTATCCAGCCACAGGGATTTTGGAAATCTGGAAATAAACTGGATTCATTAATGTGACTGCTTGTGAAAGGTTAAAATGAGTACTTTACAGAAATATTCCTGACAGAAAAGGTGTTACATTTCTATCCTAAAAACCAGGTGTAAAACATACCTAACCCTACTGAGTCAACAAATGGAAAAGCCACGAACTTATAAAACTAGGTCTGAAAACCCAAAATTTATTGGTTTAATTTTTATTTGGTCTCAAAGCTTTTTCTAAAATATATTTAATTGGAATAATTTTCAGATATTCTTAGAGTAGCCAGTACAGAAATTGATGATTTTGTAAAACAAGATTGAAGGTTGGTTTGGTTGGGGTTTTTTTGTGGAGTGTGTTTGGGTTTTGTCCGTTTGTTGTGATGTGTCTTTGTGGTGGTGTTTTTCTTTGTAGTGTTTTTTTTTTTGGGTTTTTTTTTTTGGGTATCAAATCATGGCTAGTGGTTTTAACACCAGAGGAGAAGCTGTGGGAGCCTAAACTTCAGTTTTGTTTATAGAGTAAATTCTGTACATGGCCATGAGCAAACCACCTGAATTGTCTACCTAACTTTCCCTGTATTTAAAAGAGAAATAATTACAACATTTCTGAATGATACTGCAAGAATCAGTCAATGAAGCTTAATTTAGTGGATGAATTTATCAAGAACCAGTAAATAAGGCATAACTGATAGTTAAGTAAGCATTCTTATATTTGAAAATGTATTTGTTAGCATGAAGTATATTTACTTTAATTGCTAGTGATAATTCCTCTGGGTTGGTTTGGTAAAAGCTATCAATCTAAACTAACTATTACTTGTTCAAAAAAAATCACCATTTCTGCAGTGTAGACCTTCAAAAAAACCCTTTGGCTTGATTCCTTTGCTACTGGGGGGATTTTGGGAAGACACTAAATGGTGATGGATTTTCTTTTTGTCATGCTGCCCTTCCTCAGCACGACGAGAATACTTGCCTGTCCCCATCTAGTGTTGTGTTTTACTTAAAACACCAGGCAGGGAAAGGGAGCTCTGTTTGTGTCCTAGAAAATGGTTTGGAATATTCCCCACCACCACCCATGCCCACTTTTGTAGGGGACAACCACACCCCAGTGCTCCAAACATCATGAGCATGGAGATGCACAGGACATCCAAACCACACCATCCAATGCCAGGGCTCTGAGCAGGGTGAAAAAAACCCCACCAGAAATGCAAATGCTGTAACAGAGCTCCCAACACCACAGATTTTGCCTCAGAGCTCTGCCAAACCCCACCTCTTGTAAAGGATGTTCTTCTTCCAGCAGTCATTAGCAGCACACAATCCTCTCTCAGGGCCAGGTGATGTCCTCAGGGGGGTAAGCTATTACTTCACCAGAGCAGCTGTAACTTCTGTGCCTTCAGACTTGCTTATTCCCAAAACTGCCTCTTGTCATCCAGCTCCTCACTGCTGGTTGCCATGTGCATACCCGTGGAGGTGTGCTTATTTCCTTCTCCAAGGTTTTGGTTGGATAGGCCACCTCTAAAACCCATGACCAGCACCTTCACATTGTGTACACTAAAAAGAAAAAACACCTTAAAAAAATAAATCAATTAAATAATTGCTTTGAAAGTTGCATTGCTTGATCTAGAAGTTTTTGCTGGACAAGTGAAGAGGAGAAAAAAAAGAAACAAAAATTCCAATCCCATGTCTGTCAGCTCCCATTGGGTTTTTCCCGTTACAAATTAAGCAGAGGATGTAAGCATCAATCAACTATTAGAAATTTCTTCATGAATTTTCTCCAATTTGCTTTCCTTTGGCTTTCCATACTGGAAATCAAGGCCACCTCTGGCCACCCCAGGACCTCACAGCCGCCCACAGCTCCATGGTGTCCTGTTATCTAGTGGGAGAACATCCTAACCTCAATCACAAGCAAGACCACTCCCAGGTCTAGGCTTCTGGCCCCACACAGGTGTCCTTGTCTAAGATGAGCCCACGAGCCACAGACCTGCAGGAGAAGGGAGAGCTGTGGTATCTCCTGCTGCCATCAGCTCCCACACGTGCCCAGGAGCCGTGGCAGGCTGTGACAAGCAAGCTCTGCCAGAACCCTGATCCAACACCCTCCCAGCCTCATGCTAGATCCAGAACTAATCAGTTTGGATGTGCTTTTACCTACTTATTTTTGGGCAACGAAAGGAAAGTCTGGATTCCTATCCAGGAAGGAGTACTTAACCTATCAGCAGAACTAACTTATTTTCAATAACAACAAGGAATGACAACTATCGATACCTTGGGTCAAAAGGTAGCTTTGTTCATGGTATGCTCCTTTACCCAGTTCCAACCAAAGTTTCAATGGTGAAAAAATGATGAAATTTGACCTTTAAAATATGTATCAGACGTTAAAAAAGTAAAGGGATAAGAGGAACAAAAAATCCACTCCAAAGGCCTTCAAATTTTGTAGCAAAAATGAAAAGGGAAATAGTCCTGTGGTTTAGAATTATTTTGCAAATATAACTTAAGCAATTAGGTTTTGTTTAATCTTTTGCCAAAGAGCTGCATAGCAGCTGAATTTCCACTCTTGCTAGAGGAAACGTCTGGCCTTACAAAGCAGTTCATTACAGTTTCAGAGAGCAAGAAGTAAAGCTGATTGTACTGGTACAAGTATTTAATTTTACATCTCAACCCAGGCTTCTAATTAATCATTTAAACCCGAGGAAATGGTGTCATCCTAAGCTTCCTAACAATTGACATAATGCAGCGAAATATTACCTCATGTAACCTGAATGAAAGCAGTCAAAAGGTCTGCTTTCTTCAGGTCATTTCCATGTGCTGGCTTCTTTTTTTTTTGTTAAGAACTCAATATGTATCAGCATGTCTGCAGGTAATTATTAGGGGATGAGCAGTTCTTTGAAACAATGGCTATAAAATAATCTATAATTCACGGCCTGGATTATGGAGAAGGTTGGGAGAATGCAGGAGGGACACAATGACAAAGTAGTTGGTGCAACTCCAGCTAACAAGCTGACACACAGCTGGGGAAGAGTTTTTGGCTTTTTGTTAAATGCAGTTTCTTAGCAGTTACCCTTCCCTGGCACAAGACAGAGCTCTAGAGGCAGCTCTGGCAGGTCAGCTACCAGCTGCCATCCAACCCATTTTTCACATCTTGGCCTTCCTAATGCTCTTTCTTTACAAGGACCTTTGCTTGAGTATCTTGGTTGATACTAGAGATACCATGTGAAAACATCTAAACAGCTTCCCACTGTTTGATTGGCTCTCTGAAATGACATATTTTTTTCCCAGGATTATCCAGGAGACACGAAATTACAGTTTAAAGCTACTACTAATTTGATGGCACTTTTGACAGAATCGTCAATGCTGGAAGAGGCCTGCAGCCATAGGATATTCTGAGTTGGAAGGGATCCCCAAGGATCATTTAAGTCCAACTCTTGGCCCTGCACAGGACACCCCAAGAGTCCCATCCTGTGGCTGAGAGCATTGCCCAAACCCCTCCTGAGCTCTGTCAGGCTGGTGCCATTACCACTGCTCTGGGGAGCCTGTTCAGCACCCAACCACCCTCTGGGTGAACAACCTTTTTCTGATAGCCAACCTAAACCTCCCCTGACACAACTTCAGTGCTGCTGCATTCAAATACCTGAAAATTTACACTTGAGATTGCAAAAATATAAGAAAACTTCCATTCCCATTCCCTTCCCATAGGAATTAGATGCAAAATCATTCCATCCTCAGAATGCAGTAAGTCTTATCTGGAACATATTTCACTCTATTTAGAAAATCCCAATTTCAGACCTGATTTTGTTTAACTTCCAACTTCTCCCAAAAAAACATCACATCCCAGCACAAGTGTGATTGTTGTTGGAGCCATGGAGGATCCCAGTGTGAGCTCCTAGGTGTCACAGAACCTATAAAAGAGCTTCATTGTGTACCACAATGAACTAAGCCACAAGCTAAATCCACCCAGCTTGCACAACGCAGAGTCAGTAAAAATACGTGCAATCCAAGGTGCATAGGCCTGTCATGCCTCAAAAATGTTCTCAGGCAATGTTACTGAATGGAAGTGTCAAAATATCAGTGCCTTCTGGCAGTGCAGGCAGGATTCCCACTTTCCATCCCGCTAAACTCACAAATCAACGGGCTAAGAACACACAGTGGATCATAGGAGATCTCCACAGCAGGGCTTTCATACCTGTGCATGAATGGTACCACAGAGCACAGGGATGAAAGTGGTTTAAGATTTCAGTTGGGCTGCCCCCACCCTTTCTTTTCAGGTGCAGTCAACTCACACCCAAGGAGCGAAGATCTAACAAGTCCTGGATGTCTCCAGTGGAAGCTCCACAGCCTGGCAATCCTTCCAGCACCACACTGCTCTTAGCATTGACAAAAACCTTTCCTCATCTTTGACTTGCTGCTGCCTTAGCTACTTGAGGCTAACAGCAGGGAGCAGTAGCTCAGATGAAACCTTAAGAGCACTTGGTGGAGGGGAGGATCACTCTGCATCTGTTACAAAGGAGACATCTGCTTAAATATCCCTACTTGTAATTTTTACAAAAAATACGTGAGCCGCTCTTTGCATCACAGTCCACCGGAAGCCCTAGCAATTCTTAGCACATTTTTTCTTCAGAATAACCATCTAGCTCTTCCTAAGTGCAAAATCTGATACTTTCTCTTAATAATTTAATTTTCTTTTTCTCAGTGTTATTTTACTACATAGTTTTCCAAGCTGTTCCTGATTTTCCAGTTCCTTGTAGCAGAGTGTCACCTGTCAATTCAGTGTGCACCCTTTCTCTGTTACCATCCCTATCATCAAGGGTATCATGGAATTGTACAAGAACCAAACAGGAAATCCTGCAGAAATGCCATTAAAACAACTTTATTCTTTGGCAGAGGATTGCTGACAGCAGTTTGTTGAACTTGCCTTGCTCACCTATCCCGGTATGCATCTCAGAATCATCTCAGCGTACAGGTCCCTGTAACAAATGGGGTGGTGCCTGATAAGCACTCAAGATGGTATGAAAAGCTTCCCCTGATATTGAGGGGAGCTGTGCTATCCATGCCATCCCTACATTTTCTCAGAGAAAGTCAAGCTGGTTTCAAATTATTAGTTTGGGATGTATCTGCTGGATGGACAATCACTGATCTCCTTCTTACCCTAATGCTGCTGTCAGATCTTTTGAGGAACTGATATTGGTCTAACTATACAAAGCAAAAACACTGCCCTCCAGGTCAGGACATCAGTGCCACCAGAGCCCACAAAATGCTTACCCTTCTCAGAATCTGTCTTTCCTGACATCTCTATTCCTATTTTCCTCTTCTCATCCTGGTCTGGAACTCATCAGTGTCAACAGAACGACTGCCCTTGAGGAAGTTAAAGCAAAACAGAAGCTAAAACAATTTTATCCTTGCAAAGATGTCTGCATTTTGCATCCACCCTGTGCCTGCAGCACTTTGCTGTCTTGCCTGTGGTCTGTCAGTCCATTCCCAGTTTTAAGCTCCTCGGGGCAGAGGCAGGACACTTCACCCAGTGTTTACTCCCAGCAATGTGCTGTCCCTCCTACAGTTGGCTTGACCACTAATTGAAGCTGTAGCAGAGGGAATGCAGTGCAATCCTTCTGAACCCAAAGTGCTTTCGATTGCTGCACGTGGCCCAAACGGAGACACTGCAAATGCCAGCCCCTATAGAGAGCATGGACTTCCTGGGAACTGCACACTTTAATGGTTTACAGCCCAATTTTGTAAAACAATCAGCAGCACACTATTCTAATTAATTAGCATACAGAGGTAATCATGGAGAATACCTCTTTTACCATCCTGTTTTAATAATCTCTATCAGCAACATTTCCCCCCCCCCACACACAATATCTACATTTAGGAAGGACCAAATAAATTTAATCACTCTCTGCTGATGTAATTACTTAATCTTCCTCTTATTTTATGCTTTGACCAAAGTAACACTTGGTTAAATGTATATTTTTCCATTTCAGGAGAATAATTCATGGAGAAAAATACATTACCATCTGCTCTGACATATTTCCATTTTATTTTGGAGATCCCTAAATCCTGGTTTTCCTAGCAGGTCTGGTACATTGTGTTAAAACCTCCTCCCTTGAATTATGCCTCAAGATTGATTCATTACTTCAGGCATGGTTTAGGTGCAGAAAGCCAGTCTTGGAATTCAAATGTCTGCCTAAAAGCCTCAAAAAGCATTTTCCACACCTCCCCACGCACTGATTTGTTGTTCTTCTGTCAGTTCATGCTCCTTCTGACAAACATTTGTCCTGATTTGTTTGTTAGTACAAGATGATGAGCAAAAAAGGTAGAAAATTACACATAATTAAGTAAAAATATTTTGCCCATGGGGGGAAATTAAGTAAAACCTGCTCTCATCCACAACTTAAAGAGTGTGACAGCAATTAATTAGACTTACTTTGTAATGAATCATGAGCTGATACTCAATATTACCCTGAATATTTTTTGTAATAGTAATAATACACTGCACAGATGGGCGACTTAGTATTTAATTTCTTAGAACTGCAAATCAAATGCTACTCTGGCTTTTGAAAGCCAAAACTACCTACTCTTGATACAGCAAGAAAATTCAGTGGGGTTCACTGCATAGCTGGGCTAGGATATCAGCAAAGCTTTGCAGCCCAGGTGAATAATTAGTGGTGCTTTTAAAATCTCTGAAGCATCTCATCTCCGAGAATTTCAAGCACACCAAATGTGTGCTCAGTAAGGTTATTGGACCATTCTGGAGTCAGCATTTTATTTCAGTTTATTTCATTCAGTTGGAATGAACAGCTGAGTGTTTGTGGTTTTCCCAGAGAGTTAATGGCAGAGCTGGAGCAGACCCAGAGCTCCTGCCCTGCTTGTGCTCCCCTGGCCTGACCACAGGACCACACACCCACATCACCTCCACTAAACAGCACAGGACCTGAGTGAAAATGTATTTTCAGTACAAGATTTTGTTACATCTCTTCTGCACAACCAATATCACAGCCTAGAACAACTGCACAACTCCGTATTTGCTCTCAGATTTACACCATTCTCTGGAATTTTTAATGTCTTTATATCCCAGTTAAAGGTGCCACGATTGAAAACTGACATTTCCACCTGTATTCTCCATGAACTTTATGAATATGCAACGATAGAGGCATGAAAGCAAGTGAGCTGGGGGAAGGGGAATTCCTCAGTTTGTCTTTTACACAAGTTACTTCATACAACTTTAGAAAACACTGTAGGAGAAATGCTGAAATAAATGTATTTTGTCTTTTGCTTGCAGAGATGTTTCACAAGCAGCCATAAAGGACTCCAAGGAACCAGAAACCTCCCAAAACATTATTTTAAACCAAACTGAAACATTTTAAAATTAAATTAATATTCAGGGAGACACGGGGAGTAGCCAAATGTCTGGACCTGGCAATAACCACTGTTTAAGAGCCTAAACTTGGTCATTTAATCATTGGAGTTCCTTTGGGGTTTTTTGTTGAAGCAGAAATTATATATTTCTCATAAAATATGCAGTTTGGATTTCACAAAAGGTCAGTCCATCGATGGCCCTGGAATCCTGTTATATATGGCTTGAAGAAATTGCAAAATATTGTTTCTAGTAACATGCAGGGTCACTTCTTTCCCCCTCTCTACAAAGGGCCTCTACTAGACATCATTTAAATCCTACTTAAGACATTAAAACAGGATTTAAGTGGGATTTTAAAGATTAATAAACCTCATGTAGGTCTTTTAAACCAGGATGAATTTAATCTGCAATTCCCAGCAGCACATCAGGACAAGCCCACTACAGTTTTTCTACACTTGCCCTATGAGTACAGAATACAACAAGCAGAGAGTGAAAACATCTGTGATTTCCACAACTATTAATCCAGTCACTGTCCAGACAATTAGGGAATCTAGTTATTTCCAGTCTGCTTCAGCACATTCATCAAATAAAGGGAAAAAACAATGGGAAGCACCAGGAAGCCAACCTTCATCTGCAGTGCCCTAGCAGAACAAGCTATATATTGTAATATCAACAAGCATCTTAAAATAAATTATAGTAGGGATTGAATGCATTTGTACATATTGAAATTAGGTTTGTGTCCAAAAAATGTGTGAGCACCCACAACATACTGAATTTTTAATTCATTCACCCAAGTCCCATGCTCCTGGTAGCTATCAATTATTTTTTGTAAAGTTTACCAGGGACCAAAGAAACTCCTGCTGGGTAAGATTTGTACACAGCCATTAGCAATCACATTCAATTATAATAGTCTTGAATTAACTGCACAAGGAAGCACAAGAACTCATTAAGTGAGTTCCTACCTCAAGCAAATACTCATAGAAAAGGTACCCAGCTCATTTTTTCTCCTGGTTTTAGAGAATGAAGTGCAAAAAGACCAATGCAACTGGCAGCAATTTTTGTCTCTTGGTGGCTCAGGAAACATGGAGCCACCATGTAAACAACTCTTACATAATGGCTTGAGAATAAATTTAACTTGTCCATGTAAAACAAAGTAATCTGTAGGTATTCTTGCACTGACTGAGGGTCAGTGGTTTGGTTTTTGATTTAACTACCCACCCTGGCTATATAATAAATCTTACATAAACAAACCCAGACAGTAGGATTAAAGGATAAACATAACTAATGCTCAGATCCAGAGTCTGTGATGAATGAGAGAAAAAAAGCCAAATATCCTCTAAAAGATGCACCATGCACGCACATTGCCTTCGATTTTCCAACCTGTCTAAAGTGTCTATTTCTTTTTCCTAAAAATTAACCTATATTTAAATACACTTCAGATTTTGAACTTGTTAGGTTGTTTCTCCCTATTATCACCTGATAGGAAAGGGTTTTTTTTCCTGATAGAGAAGTATTGAAGATTATTAACAATAAATGCCTACGGCAATTCATGATTTTATAACTTCTGTGTTCAAGACTGCTGGGAAAAATCATTCTGGTGTTTTCTGAGCACAGTGAAAGGAGGAACTTCATTTCAAGGCACTTGTAAAATGTATACATGCTGTTTTATATTATTCCAATTTTATATTATTCCAATAATACCAATATAGAATAAATATTTCCGATTGCATTACAGCAGTAAATTTGTGAGAAGCACATAATATTTGGAAATGCAAACCAGAGAAAGTAGTGAGAAAATCTAACCCCAAAAACATACACAGAGGAAGAGCATGATGTGAGCAACAGGTTCTTGATTCCTTTCAAACTAAAATTATATTTGCATAATTATAAAAAAATTTCTCTCTCCTAAAGAACACATTAAGAATTCACTCATCTCACTTCCACAAAATAACCTAAATATCACAAAGCCCTTCTGTGTTTTTATAAGCTATGCATAAACTTGAATAAAAATTATTTGATCTAAGTTATATCTTCTGATCAGTTGTTTTTGCAATTAATTGCATTTGACTGCCACATTGATTATCTGATTACCAGTTTGTCTTTGTTTTTGCTGATGGAAGGTGCTTTTGTCACTGAAGTCCCAACTGAATCACCTTTCCAGTCCTTAGCTGATCCTTTTTCTCAAAGAAGTGTGAACAACTTAGGGAAAGCATTTACACCACAAAACCAACAAGATTCACAAGGAAAATGAAGTTATTCATTCTGCACTTTCCAAAATCAAAGCTGTGGTAAATTTTCTCTGTTATCTACTCATGGACCCCAGATTTTCCCATACAATGACAAACACTAGAAAGCATGATCTGAATGTCTATACTGATATAATTTATTATCTGAGAAGAACTAAAATATGTGACCTTCAGGGAAAAAGATGATGGTAAACCAACACAATTTAAAAAATATATTAAAGACAAGATTAAAATATTTCCATGTAAGAGAAATAGAAAAACATTTTTGGAAACAAGCCAATGTCTTAGCATGAGAAAAACCACAGAGCTCTCCCAAAGAGGACAATACCAGCTTCCACAGATTGCCTTCCAACATTTCACAAAATGAAATCTGTACATTCAAAAGAAGTGTTTTATTCCCCAGAATAAGTTTTGAAATATCAAGGGACTTTTTAGTGACTGGTAGTAAATTTCATGCCCATTTCAGATTTGATCTGATGCAACAACTCTGGAAAATAATTTTCTCAGGAGAGGAATAAATGGAGACAATTTGCAGCAGTAGGACAGTGGCTTTGGATAGGGAATCACCCACAGACTCACATCAGCATTCCCTTCCATTTCCTTTAAATTCCTTCTGCTACTTACTCCAGAGGAGAGAAATTGATAGCAGGCTTTTTTTACCCCCTTTAGAACACCAGACCCATGTTCAGAACACATTTACTTCTGCTGAAATTGCTGCTGTGAAGGCACACAAAACCTACCCAGGCCAGTGCCTGCAAGAGGGCTGCAGGGACACTGCCCCACAATTCCACACCTCATGTCCAGTGGGAAGTCACCAGCTAGCCAGGAGTGTAAATTTACAGGCACACTACCTATCTTTAAGTCCAAGCCATTTGTCTGAATATAACTTGTTTGAATATAACTCTTTGCAAGAAAACAGCTTTTTTTGCCAAAAATTCACAATTGCTTTGGATACACAAGCCATGTGTTTGTCTGTTGGGGAATAACCATCAAAAAGGCAGAGCATGGATACAGCTGGAAATACAACAAACAGAAAGGATTCAAAATAACCCTCATAAAAAAATTAAAAATGACAGGTTGCAGTAGTTACTACCATATTAAAACACCCTTTCAGAGGTATAAAAACCTGTCTTCTGCATCTCTGCTCTAGTGAGAGTGTCCAAGTTTGCTAGTACAAGGCTCAAATAGGATTATCAGATGAAAGAACACTCTTTTCTGCTTGCTGTTAATTGCTCTGTACCTCCTCAAAACACAAATTTTGGAAGCATTTGATAAACAGCAAATGCTTTTTGCTTAAATTCATATTGCTTCTATAGGCCACATTACACAATCCCTTTAACATAGAACTTTAGAAATTTTTAGGTTGGAAAAGACCTTTAGCACCAACAGATAGAAGTACTTTTGTCTGTGGGATATGAACAATAAGATAATGAAGTAGTGCTTCACCTTGTCACACTTGTATTTATTTTTCAATAGCAACTGTAGCCAGAGATTTAATCTTTCTATGCCTTGTATACACCCTCCTGAAAGAAAACACTCATTCTTCACTAATGTAAGAATCATGACATGAAAACCTGACTCATGTAGCATGGAGCTGTTGACATTTGTCTCAGATGGCTGGGTACAATCATGCTTCTGTGTACCTCCCTCTTGCCCCCTCTACTTCTAAGGTAATTTCTGCCCTGCCCTTGCAGGCAATGCTGAAACCCACCGAGAACTTCAGTGAATATGTTCTTTGAAAAGCTGGGGGTTCCCCTGCGGTTCAGGTTACGAATGGTTTGAGTGATAACCAAACACAACCCCCCCAGGAGGTTGCCTGGCATGGTTACTTACACAGCATACTGCTCACAAGTGAAGGAGCCTGTATTGATTTCAGCTTACCCAGGGCTAATGAAATGGCATCCATCGAAATTCCTGTGTACGGCACAGAGACAGCGTTATTGACCTGCAACTGGGCTGCTCAGGGAGTGACACAGCTGCTGCTCAGCACAGTGGCAGCTACACATGGCACAGCTCACCCCAAACCAGGGGAACTCCCAGCAGCAATTGGTGCTTTAGTTGTACTCATCTCAGGGGTAAGGGTGATTTGTTTTAGTTCAGTAGGTACTGAGCACACTTTGAGCTGTTCCTCCTTTTCCCAACCTCCTGCAAGGTAAACAGAAGCAAAAAGTGAGACTCTTTTGATGCCTTAGGTTTTAACTTTTATATTTTTCAAATCCTGCACTGCTAGTGGAACTCTGAAGTTTCCTGGAGCTCATTCAGTGCTGTTCTCTCATGCTCACACAGACACAACAAAGCCTCTCCAGCTCTCCAAGGACACCCAGACCCTCCTAGGCCCAACAACTGCAAACCACAATCTTGGGGAGAGGGGGGCAAGCT
Organism: Erpornis zantholeuca; assembly: GCA_013400515.1. Taxonomy (NCBI): domain Eukaryota; kingdom Metazoa; phylum Chordata; class Aves; order Passeriformes; family Timaliidae; genus Erpornis; species Erpornis zantholeuca. The sequence continues at coordinate 265,135 of VZTN01011485.1, forward strand.
TGGGCAAATTCCATCCTTGGCTGGGTTCTGATTGGGGAATTGATGCTGATATCAAAGTGGGAAGAACTCGTGAGCTGTCATTGTCCATGTTGGGATGCACTGAGGCAGGAGCCTCTGGAGCCCAGAGTGTACCTCTGAAGGCCTTTCCAATCAATCCCTCCTTTATTCCTTTATTCCTGTCTAGTCTCTGTTTCTAGGTAGCCATTTAAGTCATCAGTGTTGATAAACTCAATCCAGAGAGTGGTAACCTGGCATTTACAGTCCACAGCTCTCTGAAGATAATGCCACAGAATGTCTACTCTGCAATCCAGGAGGTAGGACAGGCAGAAAAGGCAAAGCTACTTTGCTACTAAATGTCACAGTCTAAACTCTATCAGAATGCTTTAAAAATGAACAAGGTAAACATTAGGACATTCTCTCATTATCAGTTCACTAGAGAAGCCAAAGCTAAGTCAATTTGTTAATAATTTCGAATCTATTAAGAAATCTATTATTAAAAGAATATTTCTGGTCCCTTTTTCATTTACTCATGAACATTTATTCCCTCAAAATCAAATAAATACAAAATTCACCAAAATTACTTTTAGGAATGAAGACTTCTCACATCCAAATTCTCCATACTGCAGGAAGGAAAATAATTGTCAACAACACAGAAGTAAAGAAAATTCTGAAATCCTTTCAGCTTTGTGACTGGGGCTGGAGGAGTATCATCTTCTAACTTGAAGATTCTGGAAAGTAAAGTGATATTTTGCCTTAAGGCTGGTGTGGGCATTTGTGTGTGAGGTGACACTTCCCCAAATAGGTCAAAGTAAAAACCCATATTTTGCACAAAAAGGAACTGCAACCACCCAAGTGGAAAAGAATCCCACTGGGGAATGAAATCGAGCAGTTCTTAAAAAAAAGATTTACAAACAGTAGATGTCTCCAATAAATTCTAAAAAAATGCAATAATAAAAAAAATCTCTAATCAAAACGAACTGAGAATCAGCTCCATCCAGCAGACAGTTGCTGCTGGAAGCCAGCTCCCCATCAGTGATCACTCACATGTCCCCAGTGGTGTGGAGCACATCTGAAACCTGGCATTTTTATTAATTCTAGTAAAAAAGTGAAGGGGAGTAGAGCACATGCTTTCTTTTCTACTCTAATGACCCTTTAACAGACATGCAAAGATACTAGAAGTTTGTGTAAGAAAGAGGAATAAATAATTTCAATTAAATTTATTCTGTCGTGAGTGCCAAATTATCTCCGTATTCCATTTCTCACAGACAACCCTCTCTATGTACAAACAGCCTGAAACTGAGGACAAGCTAAAACATCTACTTACCCTCTTCTAATTTTCTCTCTGTTTAACAACCTTTCCAACAAGGTCTCCCCACATTTACACAATAGCCACCTGGATCTGCTTTCCTTCCAACAAGTTTCCACTTGTGGAAGTTTTACCAGTAAGCAACTTCGTCAAGGCCTGAAAGGAGCTGGAAGACTTTCTCAAGAGGTCTTGGAACTCCGTGGAGGTCTTGTCCTGCATCCCTTGTGTGAGCTCTGCTGTGCCCACCAACATGCCTGGTATCAATAAATCCATAAAAAACACCAGGAAAATCAACACTCTTTGCACAAAGACAGCAGCGAGGCTCCCACAACCACATCTGTCAGCATTTGGCTTGTAAACAGCGACCAATTCAAATGAAAAATGAACACTGGCACCTTTCTGAAACCAACAGGCTGTGAGCGTATGAGAAATGCAGAGCAAATTAAGGATGAGATCAAGCCCAATAATACTTCCAAAGAGAAATGAATCACTGAGAAATCCCACAGCAGGAAGAGAAGACAGAGCAACAATTTTTTGTAAGAGTGAGTAACTGAGGAAAGTTTTGATAGTGTTACCAACTTCTGCAGCAAGAAATGTCATGTTAGGAGAGCCCACTAAAGAAGAAATTGTGTGCTGAAGCACAAAGGTATTTGTCTAAAATAAAATTATCTGTGAGAGGAGGATGAGTACAATTTCCAAGAAAAATACTATGAGATCTACTATTGATAAATAAGCCAATGTGATATATGGATCACTGTCATATCCTTCCATGATATTCAAGCAAAAATGGCAGCAGCAGTGTTTTGCATTACACAAAATGTTGGGTTATTGGTGGTTTATTCTAAGAATTTGGAGGATTGTTGGTTCTCAATTCCTCATAGATCTGACTTCTTTTTCTCCTTGCACATAAAGAGATTTGTTTCCTGAAAAGTCTTCAGAAAGCAGGCTAACTGAAAAGAGCTCACAAAAGTCCAAGGAAAACTACAGGCAATTACAGAAAATTGTAGTAGGTCATTCAGTCCATAATAGAAATAGATATTAAAACAGTCAGCCCAAACCCTCTTACTGAAATATCCTGCAGCAAAGTCTATGAAATAATACCATGTGGACATATCCCTAGTTGTGCCAACACTTTATATGCCATCTATAGACCAAGGAGGCTGGATGTTGTATTTTTTCACTGCCTGCATGCTCTGGAGAGGAAAATTAGAGGCTGCTCACCTCAACTCCTGAAGCAGAGGGAAAGACAAAAACCACCCTGTTCCCACACACTGGCTGCATTGCCCTGGGCTGAACCACAAACTCATGGAGCTTTCCTGCTCCCTCCCTCTGTTCCTAGAGCTCCCAAAGATTTTATTTGCACAGTTGATGGCAGCTGGGAAGTGACCACTGCCTCGAAGGAAGTAGAGAGGTCAGGAACTTGTTTCACATGAACCTCTGAGCAAGCACACAGCAGAATCTTCTCAGTAGACATGGAGGGATGACAGGAGTTGGGGGAGAAAGAATGGGACAGTAAGATTTTGGGGGTGGGTACTAAAAATTAGGACACAACAGAGGAAAAAATGCAATGAAAATGAAGAAAGAAATTCACAGTTCAAAGGACAGCATGGATTAGAAAATGCATTGTGCTACAAGCAATCTCAGCCTAGTCTGTGAAAATAAAACCTCTATGTGCTCACATCATCACAATAACAAGATTGGCTGACTCTAAGCTACTAACACAGTAAAACACTGTTATTCTAATTTTCTTCCAAGTTTTAACCGGTTTCCATCACTCTCAGAGAGTTTTCTGCAGCAGCATCTTTACACCTTATTTGTGAGTAGATGAAATTGTTCGTGGAGTTCAGTATAGGTATAAAGCACACTGAACTCTTAGGGAGCTGCTAAAACTGTATTTCCACTTATACAAACCATGTATTTAGTGAGTTTAAATGTGGGTATTTCCAGCCTTTCAGGATTGCAGGAGGAAGGAGACAGGATTGTACATATTTATGCCTATATTATCCCTGCTTTAAAAAAGTGTCCCAGGAGCCTGACAGATTCATTAGTTGTTTCTAGGAGCCTTACCAGAGCCAAAGTTCTTCATGACAGGCAGAGAGTCTACCTGTAGGCTGAGGCTTGTGTTGAGGAAGGTGTTGAACAGGTTAAAAGCGATGTTGCTGTCTTTGTACAAACAGAATTAATCCTTGAAACCAAAGACACTTCTTTTCCTCACAAGGACAGTATTTTAAGCAACAAATGCAACCATGGGACAAACCTCATGAGAGCTACCATCATTCAAACTGGCCCAAAAAAATAAAACTCATCACACAGCAACAGTCCACAAAAGTGAGAGTTTACACAGGACTTGACAAAACATTCATATTCCTCTGCCTGACAGCTACTAAGAAGTTACTTTGACAACTTTTCCCTTCCCTGTGCCTAGAGAAGCATAAAAGCCCCCAAAACACCAAACCAAGACCGAAATAAACCCCAGCTCTTTTTCAAGCAGTACTGACGCTGTTGTTTCCCACACTAGTGTGACTTGCCCAGGGATCAGCAGGCAGCAGCCAGACGAGGATGTAACGGGAGCAAGGAGAAGCTGTGCACAAAGCAAGATTAGGGAGAGTGACTAAAAGCAGTGAGCTGTGCAATTAAAACGTTGACAGAGACCTAAATCCCCCTAACACCTTTCTCTTTTCCCATATCGCTCCTTCTCAACGGAAAGCATTTCATCTAATCGTCAAAGAGATTTCGGCGTTAAGACTTCAGCTGTCACTTTTAAAGTTAAGCCTTTTCAGCTTACTTCGTGATGTCAGTGATGTTCCAGCAGAAACGTGAAGTGCCATAAATGCTGAGTGTAATCTCATCACAAAACACACGAAGCAATCCTTGTTCCTGCCACTGGTTTGCTGCCAAATAAAAAAACACATTCAGAAAGAGTACGAGTGAATTAAATAATCCGGAAGATTCCCACCTGAAATTCCAGATATCACCTGCCCAGTTAAGAAAAATGAATTTTCAGCCTCAGAACTTGATCTGAAAAGTGTGAGACTCCTTCTTTTGTAGCCAGTCAGCTTAAAACCCAGGATTTTATGTCATTGACATGTTTCCACTATCAAAAGGGCAGAAGAATGCTGTTACATACAACAAAATCACTTAGGTTTCACATCTCTCTTTCAGGCTTAATTTCCTCTGATGCCTTAAATGTCTATCTAGAAACAGAGACTAGACAGGAATAAAGGAATAAAGGAGGGATTTATTTGTCAGAGGTACACTCTGGGCTCCAGAGGCTCCTGCCTCAGTGGACCCCAAAATGGATGACAGGTCATGAGCTCTTCACACTTTTATAGGTTTGGTCCATTTGCATATCAGCATAAATTCGCTAATTAGAACTTTAGTTGATGATGTATTTTCCCCAAGCTTGCCCCCCTCTCCCCAAGATGATGGTTTATACTTTTTGGGCCCAGGATGGTCTGGGTGTCCTTGGAGAGCAAACGTAGAGAGTCTTTGTTATATCTATCTTAGCATAAGAGAGCAGCACTTAACAAGCTACAGGAAACTTCAGAGTTACACTAGCAGAACAGGATTTAAAAAATAGAAAAGTTAAAACCTAAGGCATCACCTCCATGCAGATTCTGCTGCAAAGGCAGTTAGAAAGGAGAACTGCAGGAAACCTATTATTAGTAGCTCTAAGTCTAGCTCATTGCAGAGCTTTTAAGTACTTCATACTAGAAGTTCCTGACTGATCTTGCATGACTTATTTTCAGTAGCTGGTGCTAAAATCCAGAACAGTCTGATCTGCGTTCCTTTAAACATTCTTTCGTGAAATGCACATCAGCCCAGGCTTTCTAAGGCAGAATGTTTCTACAGAGGCACTTCAGCATCAGATTGTTCATCAAAGCATAGCAGCTTCTCAAAGGTTTATTCTAAACTTTGTGGAATAACTGCTCTGTGCTACCAGATGTGCTGCACTCGCTGTAGGACTGAGTTACAGTCACCCAGAGGTTTCAGTAGCTTTGTTGTGATGGGAAGCAGAGCTCTGGGAGGTGAGTGAGACTCAGAAATGAGTGTCCACTAACAAACTCCAAAATAGTATTTAGAGAGTAGAAAATTGTCCTGGTTTCAGCTAGGATATATGCAAGGTAAAGGGAAGAAGATCAGAGTTTAAATGGAATTGTTAGCTACCAGAGCACACAGAGAAAAATTCTCAGGGGTATCTGATCTGTTTAGGAAGAAGGTGCTACTCAGCACCACGTTAGTAGAACCACCATTTGGGGCACAGATAGCCCAAGTAATGCCATTTGCACAGACCCTTCTTCCTAAGGGGAGGAGTATTCTACAAATCCTGCAAGGGGGTTCAGGGTTTGAGCTTTTTGTATTACAATCTTAGCACAAACTTGCAGAAATGATAATCATCTCTGATTAGAGATATGCAATCTGTGATTTTTCCAAATTACAAAAAATTGCTTTTGCTGTACACTGACCTTTCAAGGCCAAAATACATCATTTGTTGTATCATTCCCATGAGGTATCATGCTTGGCACAAGACCATACTGGAGTGGAAATTTCCCGACATACTAGATTGTATCAACACAATTTGTCATTGAGCAATAATTCTTTGCATGCAAATATCTGGATAGACTCCAACCAAAACTGTGTAGAACTCTTAACTACAAACATTTTAATCTTGCAGGCTGATGTGGAATGTCTGACTCCTGGCCTAGGCCTCCCTCATCAGAGGGCACTGCAATCAGTTTGCCTGATACGGTGTCACGTTCATCACTAATGCTGTAAAGAGACAAAAAAAAGCTCAGAAGTTTTTATTAAGATTTGCTTATCTAAAAGGAATAAAACAAGAACAACCACCACCAAACCCCAAACCAAACCAAAAATACTGCTTTCGAGTTTTCATGGCCACGGCCCTAAATATGTGGCAAATTTGTAGCTGTTGAATTTATCCCAGCATTCTCTCCAGCTAAACATGTGTTTTCAATCTGAGTTTTAAACATTTCCTTTTTCTTTACAGCTGTAAAACAATGCTTTCTGATCAGAAGATGGTAGTAGACAAGACATTCTATTTTTAAGACACTCTGGGTAAGTGAATTGGCTCAGTCATCTGCGAGGACTGCCAGTGGTGCAATCCAAGATGACAACTTCAAAGTGTAAAAATGCTCATAAAAACATTTAGCTAAGAATCTGGTTTATACCACCATCTCATTTTTTTCCATCTTTTTTTAGATGCTAGAGCATCAATCATGACAAATTACTATTCAGAAAATGTTGAAGTTAAAACATTCAAATCTCCATAGGTGTGGGAACATCATCAAAAAACCCACACAATTTTTAGATAATATAGAATTGCAGCATCAATTGCTTTATTTACCAAAGCATCTTCTCATTATCATCCTTCATATGAAACTACAACATAGCTGCCTTCATCCAAAGCCCTGAAAATCTGTAATTCCTTGTGTGTGATCTGAGGATTAGCTCACTGGGGACTCTTTCCACTGCAGATTTAAATAAGGATGTTAACTTTGTGGGCACTGAATGGCATCAACACCAAAGTGGAGCTGAGGTGCTTTCTGCTACACCTGCAAGGGACTCATGTTAACATGGACAAAAGTTAATTTTTCAGCCTCAACTAGAACTGGCAAAATTCAGTGCTGCTCTACCAGCAGTAGGAAGCAGAGCAGGCATGGGCAGTGTCACAGGATGAAGGGAGAGGTGATGGGAAGCAGGGAGGGAAAGGACTCTCCTGGGGCTTCTGGAGATCTGTGGGAAAGAAGAGGTGGAAGCAGCACCTGAACACTTCATGGGCACCAGAGCAAGGACAGACTTGACTTGAAGATCCAAGTATGTTTGTGGGTGGGGAAGGCAGCTGGGTGAAAGCAGGAGAGAGTTCCTAACAGAAGGGAGTCAGAAGGAAGAGCTGGGAGGTTGGTGCAGGTGGTAGACAGGCAGGAAGAAAATCTCTCTTTCTCTATCTTGCTGTTCCATGGGACACTATCATAGCTAAGCAAGGAGAGAAAGAAGAATACTGAAACTATGAAGTGCTTCCCCAACAAATTAACTTTCTTATACCACTTAAACATGTATATTCTTCATCCAGGAGTTGAAGATGAGATTCTTTAAGATTCATAGTAATGGACATTTATGAATTTATTACTGAGAGGACGAACATGCGTTGCAACTAAGTTTTAAAAATATATGAAATGTATGTTTAAATTGTGGGGATTTTTTTTCTTTCGTGTTTATCCCATCATCTCACGTGGAAACCCAAAGCCTTCCCAAGAAGAAAGCAAGAAAACCCCCACAAAGTTAAGTCTCTCTCCTCAGCTGAGAACTTCCTGAGATAAAATACACATCACCTTCTCCCCTAATGCATGCATTAAATTTCCATTCTCTTCCCTCGGAAAAAGCAGGTTTCAGGTAAGCATTATTCCCTGCCAGCATTCCTGCAGCCCTGGCTGTCCCCTGTCTGGGCTGTGCAGACACCCTGGCAGTGCCATCCCCACAGGGCTGCGTGACAGCCAGCATGTCTGGCAGGGCACATGTCCCCAGGTCTGGCAGGCACAGCTATCTGCTGGGGAGCAGCACTTTGTGCCCTGGCAGTAGTTGTGTCCTGGGTTTGCAGGGGCTGCGGAGTCTCTGGAGGGCTGTGGTTTCATCTTTTGTGTTTGGAGGGTTTTTATTTGTTTTTGTTTTTCAAACTTATCAGTGTTTATTTAGTATAAGCTTTAAATTGCTTGCTTCACCCCCTTCTCCTCCTCTTTTTAGTATGCCTCTAGAGGCAACAAGCCAAAAGAGAATGATCGTTAGCTGTGCAACCATGTCATGCCTTAACATGCTTTTCTGTAATTTACAGTTTAACCAGCAGTCCTGTAGCCTAAGTTTTTAAATCAGCCTTTCCTCCGCCAAAGAAGAGAAAAAAGACGAATTTGTACAATTTATTTTTTTTTTAATTGTAAAATTTGAACTAGTTTTTAGTATCTGTTTTTAGTAGAATTTTATTAGATTTAGCTCTATCAAAATCAAAAAAAAATTACAGGAACAAAGATGCTTATAAATACTTCCCTTACATAATTATAGAGGACAAAATCTGGGAGTCCTTTGTTGCTATTTTCAAGTGAACAGTCACAGGGTCAATGAAGAAAAAGAAATTCTAACTTCCTTATCACTTTAGCTTAAAAGACAGAAGAGCTATTCTGAACTCAATGAGAATCTGAGCAGCATGACTCTATGAGTTATTATAGCCAGAATTAAATACTCCAGAACTCTGTCCACAATTATAATCTCCATTAATTCATATTTCTTCCATGAAAATAACCATGATTTCCCTGTGGGGAAATCTAACATCTTTCATGAGGAAACTTCAGTATTTGGTTAGAGGATGGATCATTGAAGAGGAGACGGTCTCTTAATTTTACCCATCCAGCTCAAATTAATTACCTAGACTCCTTCACAGGACACCCAGCAAGCTGTCAGACAAAGAGAACTCTAAACAAGAGCCACTTTCCCTACACTGCAGCCTTGCAGGTCTCCAGGACTGGAAAGCTCCCAAGGCTGGCAGGAGATGCTGCTTGCATGCTGACAAAACACGGCCTGATAATTGAATGAAGGGACCTGCCAGCCAGCTGATGGCAAGGGAAACTACCTAGTGACTCTCTCAGGGCAGCTTGGTGACAGTAAGAGCTGGCCAGAGATGGCCATGCAGCTTAGGAGGAAAGACCTGATTTTGCTAAAACACTAATGCAGTAAAGCCCTCAAGATATCAGAAATTTATTACTCCCCTCTGCCAAGGTTTATATATTAAGATTAGTTTAACTGGCTCTTATTAGTCACAAATTTAATGAGTGACAGGACCCTCATACTAAAAACCCAGAAAGCTTTACGTTTTGCAGAAAACCCCAACAAAACCAACCAGAACCCCCCCAAAAGCCCCGAACAACATGAACACCACGGTTTTAGCTCCCTACACTTCTCACGGCAAGTTGTCGGCTCTGTTTAGGCATTGAGAGTCATTATCACAAGGTAATGGCTCTCTTCTTAAAACTATTCCATGACAAGCAAACTGTATTTTCACACATAATTAAGGAGGATGAAACAAGGTTCCTGATAGTCTTAACACACAGCAAAGGTACAAATTCTCCGTAGCAAAGCAGCTATTTGAAGTGTCCTCTCCTCATTGACACATTCGAAACAAATACAAGGAGGCATCAAACTTGAACTACGAGGATAGCTGCTTGGATAAAACTTGGATAGATAGCAAGGATAAAACTGCTTGTTACTTGCTTCTCAGAAAAGCATTTTGCTTGAAGCCTTGAACACAAGGCTTGCTTTTGGTTTTGTGGGCATCATGTCGTGATCTCACCGGCGCAGTCTGTGTCTGGTGATGTCAGTGTCTTTGCAAGTGCTTATTAAGCAGGTTTTATCAATGGATTAAGAAGCAGCTCAGCTGCCAAGAGGAGCAAAATAAATTTTAGATCAAAGCATATAATCAACAGACATAACAGGTGACTAAATACCTTCTGTCAGCATCTCATTCTGCGGCACAGAAGGGGTGAGTGTATGAAAACAACGGTGCAGACGCTATATACTTCCTCCCCGTTTTCCTTTTGTGAGCAGGATAATCAGCTAGTGTCAGAGTTGAGCACGTGCCAGATAAATTAAGCCAGCCAGGGGCTAATACACAATACAGGCCAGGTTTGGCAGAATTTTCTTTTAAAATATTTGCATTCCTGAACTGGCGTAGCTTCTCTCAGTACACGGTGATGCTGACTCTTCTGAAATCCCCTGGTTTAGGCTTGTGCTGAAGGAATTGCCATTCCACCCTAAGTCAGTCAATTTGATCATTACAGGTGCCAAATTGTTCTCTTTTATTTAAACTAGTGAGAGAAGAGCAATTTAGTATATTTTCCAAAATAAATAATACGAAAAATAAGTGCAAATTTTCAGGTTTTAGTGGGCAATAAAGATAAATCACTCACCACAGAGTTGACGTAAAAAATGCTGTAGTTGCATAAAATCTTCTGTTTATCTCATCTTGCGGATTAGAAAAGAAAATGTATTTGAAATCAGAAACAATAACAGCTGTGTGAGTTTGGACGTTGCCAGAAGCACGAACAGTTTGCTCATTCCCTTACAGCAGGGCATTCCCACACAGGAGATTTCTCCTGTGACAGGTTTCTTGGCAATATCAGCCTTTAAACTCCAGTCTGCACCAGCACCTCTCTGGACTGGGCAAGACTCCAAGGCAGTTTTATTCCTGAAAGCCCTCGATTTTATCCCAAAGTGGGGGAGCACAGGGATTTTCTATCCCAAATATGCACTGACTTAGAGCCTCCTCCTGAGCAAACCCCACTCCCTGCTCTCCAGACCGAGAAGGAAACCTCTGAATACCTCTGAAAACCCTGCTCAGAAGGCCTTGCCTTAGGGGATTCTAGAGCATGTTGTGGCACAGATTTAACAGAAAGTTTAGACTTAGGTGACAGTAGGAAAAATCCTGCTAACTTCACTCAGGATCATACTTTACGAGACGCTCAAACAAGAAAATGCAAGTCCAAGTTTACCACAGCAAAATGTTGAAGTCCAAAAAGAAAAATGAAACAAGAAAAAACAATACTAGCTTGTACTTTCCAGTAAGATCCCTTTTTCCCCCAGGATCTTGTTCAGCCCAAGCTCTTAGGTGTGTAGCTCCATCTCTGTGAGGGTTTTTGCTGAGCCACCTCTGTCCTTTTGTGCAAGGTGAATTATGCAGAAGCACGCAGAATTCCATATTTTTATATGAATAATATTACAGAGAAGCAGGCAAAATTTCATCAAGGTGCACAAGAGTTTTACAGAAGTCTACAACCAGGCCAAAAAAGACACCTGAAATTTGTGTGGGAAGGCAAAGACTGAGCTGCTTTTGGTCTGCAGGAGGAAGCTGCCAGAGGATTCAATTCCCTCTGCTTAAGAGCTTCACTTTGGGCCTTTGAGGGGAGGAAGGGAGATGGTGAAAAGGATCAAGACAGCAGTAGGCATTTCATTGTTGCAAGACAAAAAAATCATCATGGAAAAGGCAAAGAGCTTCTTACAAATACTGGCAAAAATTGAGAATGGAATATTCCCATCGAAATGCAAAGCCACAACAGGAGGACTGGAGGATGTTTCCTACTCAAATGTGACAATCTCACTATAACTTTCGTAGCTCAGACTAGTCAAATAAATATATATATGTAATATTTTTCCACATGGCTGTTCATTTACAGTGGTTGCTATTATAATATGCATTATTATCTCTAAATTTTTTGGTTTTAATAACCTTACTGCAGTTTTATTTCCTGGAAAAAAATAGAAATCTTCAGAAATTTGCAACAATTTTACCAACACACCTGCAGGTAAATTTCCAAGATTTATTTGATAGTGAACAACATATTCTGCTGATTAAAAATATTTCCCCAACCCCCAAGAGCTCCTTTCAAAACAAGGTAACCCATTTTCTGAGCTAAAATAGAATAAAATTGTAAAATTTGTAAAAAAAAAAAAATTAATTCTTCAAGCTGTTGTTCTATTTAAGAAATCTTGATTACCAAAGGTAGAAAAACTCAAACATTTGGATCGGGCAAAAAATACAGAAAATCAAGTAATTTACATTTCTTATGGCCCATAGTGTCCTAAGATTATCTGTGATATTTTTTGGTCCTTATTCACTCAGGCTACTGATCTACTGCAGAAGATTAAGATGTAAAAGTCCATCCTGCAAATTCAAAAACCAGATTTCATATGCATAATTTAATTCCCACTCTTACAAACCAGCTCTCTACCCCATTCATGAGCTACATGACCTACACAGGTCCTTCCTCAGGCATGGAGGATGTTTTAAACTTCAAATTAATCCTCTCCTGATCTGGATTAATTGCTATAGGAGCTTGCAACTCTTTCTGAACACACTTGGCCAGCAGTTCAGCCCTCAACAGTTTCCTTTATGTATTGCTTAAAATTAAAAAGGAATTCCTGTCATGAATTAACCCTTTCCCTACTAATTCACAGTTTTCCCTGCTGCATTAGTTCTGTTTGTACACTTCATATAGGTATTGCTAAGGGGACAAGCAGATGTTTGCATACATGCTGTGGGGAACACTGCATCAAATCAAGTGTAAAATGAGGTTTATGTTTATCTAAACTTGGAATTTTAGATAAATCTTGGAAAGAGGCCTTAACAACACATTGAAGAAGTGTCAAATCTAAGAAATACTCAATTGAAACTGGTTAAAACACTGAAAGAAATCAAGATATTTAACATTACCCACCTTTCTTTGAATCAACGTTATTACACCATAGAAGAACACAAAACTTTAGTTTCTGAAGCAGTTTTGCGATTATTTGGGAATACTTAGGCTTAATATCACAAGAGGCCACATTTGCCCAGTTTAGGAGAAGCTAAGAATGTGTGAGTGGTCTGTAGCCCCAAGCTGCACACACATGTCCTCTCCTGTCTCCAGACCACTCCTGATGCTGGTGATGCCTTAAATGGCNAACCCAGCCAAGGATGGAATTTGCCCAAGCTTGCCCCCCTCTCCCCAAGATTGTGGTTTGCAGTTGTTGGGCCCAGGAGGGTCTGGGTGTCCTTGGAGAGCTGGAGAGGCTTTGTTGTGTGTGTGTGAGCATGAGAGAACAGCACTGAACGAGCTACAGGAAACTTCAGAGTTACACTAGCAGTACAGGATTTGAAAAATGTAAAAGTTAAAACTTAATCACTGGGAAGGCTTAAGTTTTCCCTCACTGTTCCTCAAAATTTTAGTGGAGATTATGCCTTCTTCTGCTCTCCAGTCACTATGAGTTACTCAATAAGAAAAAGGAGCATGAAATCCCCAAAACTAAGTTAGAGGGGTTCTCTTCCATCACACTGAGGTTACTCTTGGGCAATGGATCTCTCAGTGATGTTAGACAAAAAACAACTTGCTCAATTAGCATCTGTACTTTGTCCAGATATTCTTGAAAATACTCTTTATATGATAGCAGAGGTGTCAGCAATTTGGGGAGCTGGCATAGGCAGCTGCAGAGCAGCTGTGTTGTAGCCTGACAGCTGCTGCTCTTAAGGACAAAAGTCACAAGCCACTGGCCAAAAGTACTTGAGGATTTCAAACCCAGAGCTGGAGCTGGGCTCAGCTTCACATCATCACCACCATTCCCAAGGTGGAGTGAGGAGATACAAACATAGAGAAAACCACAGCAAAGATCCTCTGTGACCTCACAAAAGACCAAATACACACACTTCCACTTTTCTACAGGCTGCCTGAAAACCCCTGCTTTGTGAAAGCCTTCCAGGAATAAAAACTGCACACACAGAAATATTCACTTCCCCGATATTCTGAGGTGACTGACCTCCTTCATGTTACAGCAAGACAAGGATTGTGGCTTGTTTGTTTTTAAAAATTATATTTTTAATATAATTTTTATTACTTTTGTCATTTTTTGTCTGTAGGTCTCAAGCAGTTATTTTACATTTTTAGATATTTTACATTTTCTGTCTTCCAAAAATCATCCAAGCTAAACATGAACTGAAAGGGGACAGCAGGATGCCAAACTATCTCAAAAGTATTACAAGGTACTTCTGCTAAAAATGAGCACTTTTACCACCATGCAATTGCAAAATCACTCCCTTAAAATGACCAAAGCCTCAGAAATTATGTTTTAATAGCCTTTTCTTCCATTGTAGCCATGTGTATTTTATCTGCCTTCCTGCTACACTTACTGTCTCACCTCCTGCAGTATCTTGGCTCCTGGCCAGCATATACATAACCATGAAACTTATCACTTTTCAATATTAGAGCATTGTAATTTAATTTTAAGAGCCGGCAGCAATGCAAATATTTGCAAAGCAAACCAAGAACAGCTACAAATAAAATCAGAACATTTCAAAGAGCTGAACTTCCCTGTTCCATGCTAATTTCAGAGAAGACAGTAGTTATAAATAACTTTTTCACACCAAAGCAGTAACTGTTCAGAAAATCAGATATCCTTGCTACAATCTGGATTTTTTGGAGGCATTGTGGGCATCCTTCTGCTCTCAAGCCATCCTTTTGTATCAGGTGCCAACAACAAGAGAACATGCAGTTCTCAAGCTGGTTGGGGTGAAGACACACAAGTGCTCTTGTCCCCCTCTTCCCATTTTTTACTCTTTTCTACAATACCCAAAGTAACACAAAAGTACTCAGGTATGTCATCTTTCTGTGAAAATCTTGTTTCAATTCTCAGAACACTTCCAACTTCCAAGTACCAAAATAAAAATAAAATCTTGCACAAAGAAAAATAGCAAATCATTTTATATGAATAAATATACTAGAAAGGAACGTTTTCAGCCAAAATCATGTTGCTTCAATGCAATTGCAAAGCAAAGCCAGCCGGTTTTGTCTATTAAAAACATCCCAGCCAGCACTCAGAATTATTGCAAGGCACTTATAAGGCTTCTGGGTGATGTAAATATCATTTTAAGAATATTAAAATAGAGGACATTTAAAAAAATATATATATTACTGTAGTAATCAATAATTTCCAAATGCCAGCATTTTAAGCAAATGCTCCTCTCTGTTGGATTTTCAGAGCTTTTATTGCAAACTGTTACTTCAAACACAGAATGCCTTTGTAAGCTTTGTTTGCCTGGATCCTACAGTGCCTACAGCTACTGTGCCATGGAACTGTTGCTTTAAATAAAAAATATGCAAGATCTCACATGGCCTTTTTGATCTTGCAAATGTCAGACTTCAGGGCTGTGTGTTTTATCGCCTTACAATTATAATTTATTTGAGGTTTTAATATTATTTATCAGTTAAGCAGGAGAAACCCAATCATAATTATGTTCTCAGCGGTACTATCTCGACATTGTGTGCTCTAAGTACTGCTTTCATTGTCTGCAAAACCACAATTCTTCCAAAATTTGTAACATCATCTGCCAGCTTCCTTGACTGGGTAACAACAAATGCACTGGCTCCAAGTATTTCAAATTCCTGCTTCCATTAAAGCCGCGGAGCATTCTAAGTAGATCTGTGTGCTCTTTACCTAGCCAAGAAATGGGCAGGAATTATAAAAATGAAAACTCTTAAAAATGAAATTTTAAGCAGACAATTTTATTCTAGAAGGGGCCAGAAAGAACATTTTAGGTTTTTTAAAACACAGCTAGCGCATTTTGGTTTTTAGTCTGAAAGTCAAGTTACATGTATTCCCATTCCAGAATACTTAGATTTTCTATTCTGACTTAGCCCTAGAGTGAATGTTAGTTGACAAACCAGAAGACCCTGTCCAAAAAGAAGCACAAGAGAGAAGAGTGTGGGCAGTGTTCTTGGCAGTGCTGGCCCTGAGGACACTCACTGCAGAGTTACCCCAGGATCCTATTTGGCTGCTGCCCTTTCTCACCCACAAGCACAAAATTTCTTCCTTTCATATTTGAAAGGACTAAAAACCTGAGGCTAAACTTTGTTGTTATTTGACCTCTCACACAATTTCCCCAATAAACTCACAAAGAAACAAACTTTCCCCACAATTCAGTGTGAACAAAAACATACAGAAAGTCAAATAAATCTCTGCAAATGATGATTAAGATATAGGATTGGGCTATCCTGATTGAGACACATTGCTCCCTCCTGGCAGCAGTAAAGGCAAAGGGCTGGGTTCAAGTCCTGTGATCTAGAATTTGTACTTTCTTTCACAGATGACGGGCTCGATTCCTTTACTCTTATTCACACTGAGCAGTACTCTGATTCTTCCAGGGATTATTTGTAAATCAAGAAAGACAAAGGAATTAGAGTCACTAGATGGCATAGACACAAAAGACATTTCAAAATGTGAGCTTTCTATGAGTAGGTAAATTCAAACACAAGGATTTTTGCCTCAAAGACAGTCCAGACAATAGCTTTGGTAATTATTAATTGTGTCTTTCATGTGGAAGTGAACTCTGAAAACTAAACAGCAATTTAAACATAAAAATTAAGTATTTTGCTCTAGATAAGATCTTACTAGAGGGGGGACGGTTGACTTCTTACTATAATTTTTTTTCTGTTTAACAAAGGCAGCCAAACCCTCTTAAGTGCTCCCACTGCTGCTTTTTATAAAAATAAACCAGTCTGTTATCAGCATAGCAATGCTCCCGAGACAAATTACACCACTAATCATCCTACGCCAGGAAAACTTCCTGCTGCAGACGTACAATTAATCAGAGCAGAAGTTCTACCCAATCTGCAAGGAAAGGTATTTCATGTGTGGTTACCCTGAGCAGAGCAGCTCTGGCACATACCCACGGGACTGCTGAGCACCAAAACCAGGAGCATTTGCCTTAACAGGAAGCCCTGTCCCAGTTTTCCAGCCCTGCTGGAATCACATCTCTCTCCAGGCCATTCACCACAAACCACTTTCCAAAATGGGATGGGAACAAGGGAATTAACAGGGTTTAAAACCCTGATAGGAAATGGGTCTCACATACACAGCAGGATCAGGGGAATAAATGAAAAGGAAAAAAAAAAAAACCTATTCTCGTTTATATCTTGGTAAGAATTATTTCCTTCCACAATAAATATTTTCTAACAATATAAGCAACTGAATTGTGTTTGGGGATTTTTGTTTGTTTGTTTGTTTTATTTCTTAGTAACTTTGACGAGGAATAATCAGCATACACCTTCTGAAAATTCACAGATTTCTGAAGAATATCCAAGGAAATCAAGGAGATTTTTGTCCTCTGAGTGACCTAAAACTGTACAAAAATACCCAGTTTCTCCAAAGCTGATCTGGTCTCTAGCACTTGGAAAGAAGTAGGCACTCAGGCTCTTCAATTCCAGTCAAGAAACAAGTCACAAAGAATGCAGAAAGCCCAAAACAAACACACATTCTAAGAGCTGAGTACACACACTGACTGCTCAACCTACCTTGCAAGCACCCTAACAATCCTTATTTTCTGGTGCTGGCAGAATACACAGTGATGTTTCTGCGTGACTGTTGTAACTTGCTCTGCAGTTCTGTGCCAAAACCAGAAACGTGGTAATGACATTGAATAGGTAATTAGTAACTATTAGAGCAGTATACAAACCAGGGCGTAGCCGAGGTGCGAGCATCTGTCTAAGCCACCTGGAGGGATTTGGCTTCCTAACAAAGCACCAGAGACGGTGGTGCCTCTGTAAATGTTTGTGTAAATCACTCGGACGGGCTATCAAAGGGTGAAACCAACCAGAATTTCATGTTAAATACTCTCACTACAAAAACGCGAAGTAGGAGAACAATTTTATAGCTTTACTGCCCCTTAAAAAAGCACTAACAAAGCCCCACAAAATATAACACCACTGTGGATGGGGCTTCAAGGAAAACGGGCTAAGCATCTTCTTTTGGTTTTTTTTAAAGTCAGGGAGTTGAGGTACTCTGTAGACTTCCCCAGCTGACACGGGAGGAGTGGGTGCAGTGGTGTCTGTGTACCCCCATAAAACACACAAAGCTTTGCTTCCCTAGCCAGCAGCAGCCAGCCCAGAGCCATAGAATTTTTTTCACTCCTCAGTACCAGCAGCTGCTGCAAAGGCAGGAATTCCACTTTCTTCCTCCTCCTCAATAGCAGTGGAATTTTCTTTGCGTGTCCCCAGCTCAAACAGGGAAGAGGTAGAGATGACAGACTTTTGTGAACATAACTCAATGTCTGTGTGATATTAGAAGTGATTGTCATGTTCCAAGAGGATTGGAGGGTTGGTAATTGATGAATTCATCACTGGTAAAGTCTCATACCAAATATTACCAGACAAGAAATTTCCAGAGCTTGCTCATACTAGAGAATCTTTCTGTGATTGAAGAAAGTTTGGGGGCATAGCATTGCTCGAGGAGTAATAACAAATGGCAATACATTCATTGTTTCAATCAGATGAAGACAAACCCAGACATCCCTGGAAGCCTGAACATTTCCCCTTCCACAAAACTGGATGCCAATTATAGATCCCAGAGCCTACCCTTGATCCACAGGCACATCCCTGTTCATCAGAGTAGTATCAAGTAAAGAAGCAGGTCAGGCCTTCCCAGTGGTAAGTAGCTCTCTGGATCCAAAGAATGTAAAAAGAAAACCCTCAAGCAGAGAGCTTTATCTGGCCAGGGTACAAGGGAAGGGCAGGAGGCAGGGCTGTACAAAGCCTGGCAGGGAGGTGGCAGAGCAAAGCTGTGCCACCAGCACACAGAGGTCCCCAGGTCGTAGCTGCCACTGCAAAGAGAAACATCAAAAATGCAACTGCTGAGTTATCACACACATGGAGAGCTGAGGAGGCTGGAAGGGTACAACAATCCGAGCAGGCAAAACGTTCAGAGGTTTCTTCTGCAATGACTCATGAACAAACACTGGAGAATTCTCTGAAACAGTCAGGATTCATTGCCCCATATAAACTTTTTAGCATTACTCTTTCCTGCACAACAGATTTTAGAGTTTGTTTTGAACTCTTTACAGCCCAGAAGTTATTCTAAAATCTCCCTGAACAATCACAGCTCTACTACAGATCGACTACTGGTTTCTCACCAACTGTTTAATTTTCCAGCCCATCTCTTATTTTAATATAGTGCAAGCAATTATTCCAAAGAGGATCTATCTATCCACGAACATTTAACACAGCCACATGTCTGTGCTTGCACCTGAGCTACCCCAGCCTGTAGCAATTTCAATAGAGCAAAGGGAAATACACCAAACAGCAGACAGCACTGGGAACATTAAACAGACCTAGGGGATTGAATATATGTACTAAAGGTACCAAAGGGATATGTTTAGCAACTCATAACCTGTAAAAGTAAAATCCTACTGCTTTTAATTATTTCTAGCTGCTTTCTTGACCTGCTAACTACAGAAAAGGGCAAGGACACAGCCAAACTACCCTCCCTAAAGAGCTCTGCTGTGATGCTGTCTCTGCAAAGTCCGATGCAAATCTATATTTCTGGCTCAGCTAATGTTGTGTGGCCACTGCACAGACAGGCACCAGCCCAAATTCCCTCCCGGGCTGAAGGAGGAGAAGTTCCCTCCGACTGTCCTCTTGCTTTCCATTGTGTATCAGTCGTAATTCTTGGGCCCAGCTGTGACAGCAAAACTGATGCCTTAGGTTTTAAATTTTATATTTTTCAAATCCTGTGCTGCTAGTGTAACTCTGCAGTTTCCTGTAGCTCGTTCAGTGCTGTTCTCTCATGCTCACACAGACACAACAAAGCCTCTCCAGCTCACTCTCCAAGGACACCCAGACCCTCCTAGGCCAAAGAACTGCAAACCACAATCTTGGGGAGAGGGGGGCAAGCTTGGGCAAATTCCATCCTTGGCTGGGTTCTGCTTGGGGAATTGATGCTGATATCCAAGTGGGAAGAACTCGTGAGCTGTCATTGTCCATGTTGGGATGCAGTGAGGCAGGAGCCTCTGGAGCCCAGAGTGTACCTCTGAAGGCCTTTCCAATCAATCCCTCCTTTATTCCTTTATTCCTGTCTAGTCTCTGTCTCTAGCTGCCATTTAAGGCATCAGAACAGGGGCTTTACCTGGCCTCTACTGGGAAGTCATAATGGCCCAGGGCTGGGAAGAACAGTCGAAGTGGAGCTATTGAGTTGTCTGGTTACTGCTTGCACTAAAGAGCCTTTGGGAACAGCAGTTCGAAATCTTGTGCCTGTTCTAGGCAGGAATTCCACTTCCTGTTCATCCTCCTTGCTCCAGGTGTTCTTGCCCCTCTCTACTGTGTAATAGTCTATGCCAGAATTATCAAAGGCAGCTAACAAAACTTTATTGCATGATAAAACCATGAAAACCTATTGGCAGCACTGCCAAAACTACAGCCACTGTAAATCTGCCGTTGTTGCCAAATGGTTAGTGAATATCTCTTACACTAGGTTTGCTGATAAAAAAGGTACATAATTAATGGCAGTAAAATTATTGGCTGTAGAAAAGCGATTAAGGCAGGTCTTAAGTGCTGGCAGGATTTTACACTGAAGAGAAACATCCTTCGCTATATCAGATCTTAAAACAAGGCAAAAATAGATGCAAAGATTTTTCAAATAAGTAAATGATATAAATCAAGTCCTGATTTCCAGATAACAGTACCCCTTTGATTATGTACTTATTAAACATAAAACATGGAAAAGAGGCAGAACACTATCAGTTTGGGAAGAAAGTTTCAGCACTGCTTAGAATGAAATTGGTAGCTAAATCCAGCTTGCATCCTGCTGCTCACAGGTATGTCTAAGTCCATCAGAACAAAGTGATGGCTTCTGAAGATCAGCCTGCATGAGGTACTACAATGCTGGATAACTGTTTAAGCTGCTTGTGGCACCAATTATAAAATGTTAGTTACCTGAAATGGCTGGAGAGAATTTTACAGAAATATCTTTAACCGAATGTCAGGGAAAATGGACTCTCAGAATACTAAAAATTTCCAGTTCACTGTGCCTTATGAGAGTTCCCTCTCTGGTCCAGCCGAGAGAAAAACAGGCAGCACACCCCAGCTTTGGGTGTGCAGGAAGGTGAATGGATAGTTTGTGCTAGGGAAGCCAGCACATTGCTTTTATTCTGTGCCAAATCCTCAAGGGCTTCTTTAAAATTCACCGACGGACAAAAAGCTGCAAAAAGAAGGAGGACACGAGTTCACACCAAAAAGCCCCTCTCTCTCTGCTATCCCCCCAAAGGTCTTTTCTCTCTGCCAAATCCATGATCACCCAGGATAACCACATGGCATTAAGTGCACCACAACACCACAGCAAGAAGCAAGGTGTGTGTTTGCTTGGCAGGCAGCTCCTCTGGCACCTTTCGTCAGGGTTGTGGAGCTCCAGCTACAGAGAGATATCATCAGTGCCAGGTGAAGAATCTCAGAGCCTTGAACTGCAGTCTAAATACCAACTGCTCCAAAGCAGTTTTCTGCTCTCTGCAGGTTTCTGAGGGAGAGCACTGCTGTTTGAGGGGAGGGACTGGTAAAAAATGGTTGTTGGAGAGCCCACACAGAAGGCAGTGACCTTTGTTTCACTCTCTGCTGACACAGAGCTCAGCAATACTGACTGACCATAAAAGCAGGCAGAGGATCAGAGTCAACATTGCTGTTAATGATGATAGGAACTCAATGATAAGCAGGAATATCATCAAGATCCCCTTGCTCTTTTAAGTGAGGCTCACTTTTGTTTGAAGTTTTGAAGATGCAATTGAGTATTTCTACAAAGGCATTAATTGTTTCAGTTCATAGGCAGCTTTTCATCACATTTTACACAGACATACAGGGTTTTTTTTCCCCCCACCAGAAGATGACAAAGCAGTACAAAATTATTCTGATTACACAATGTAAGAAGTCAGTAGGCCAGACAGCTTAAGCCAATTTCCCAGGGCTGCACAAAACACCAGCAGTCAGGATCAGACCATGAGTCCTATTTCTGTTTCCTGCCCCATCTGCAAGGTTTGCTGCCTACAATATTAATAAGAAATGCCAGTTACAAAACACATTATCCTCTTTGGCAGATGGCAGATGTAGAGGGATCCTTCTCCAACCAGCTGTGATGCAAGCAGTAGGTCTATCTGAAACATCTTCAATGTTGCTTCAAATGGGCATTATACTTTTTCAACAGTCCATGAATGTTTGGCAAAACATGATTTCTGAGCACCATGGCAGGTATAAAATGCAATGTGTCAATAGTCTGCTGCTGTATAAGACTCAGGGGCATTTTCCAAAGTCAATGTAGCTGGGATCCCATATGGCACAGCCTTTGTAAGACACAAAAGCTTCTGCCAAAACACCCTGATCTAATGAACCACCAGCAGATAAGCTCCAGCACCTATTACAAACCTGTGAGAAAAATAAACTATGATCCTGTTTTTCCCTAATTGCCTTTAGTCCATGGAGTGAACCAGAAAAAGAAATCCATGCCAATTCAGCTAACAGAAACTCTCCTCACACATTAAGACTGTAATACCAGTTTTTATGTTATTTCCCATGCTGCAGAGCCATGACGCATGGAAAACAAATGGCTTAGCACACACAGAGGATAACATGCTTAGACAGTAACAAGTAACATCATGAAGAAGCAGGATCTCCTTCTTTTCATGTGGCTCTGAGTAAAGCCCAGCAGATTTTCCCCCTTCTTCAAGAGCAAAATGTCTCCTTGCTTGCTGCTGCCCACACACTTAAGGAGTGGAATTAGCAGGAGTGAAGGGATTCAGGAGACTTAAGGCCCCTGATACTCATGCTGTGTGTACAAAAATCCATCAGCTAAGGAATACCTGTACCCTGCTCTGCCTTCATCCCACCCTCTCCTTCTGTGAGGTTCTAACCACCTCTACTTATTTTCTGTCAGGCAGATTTTAAAATGGCAAAATCGTCTTTCCCAATTAAACTAATACGACTAAAGTGGAAATGCAGTCAGAGAAGTGTTTCTATGGAAGTAGTGCATCCCTACCACAAACTTCTGTTCTCTGTGCATTTAGCCTCATCTATTTACCTGGCTGCTTTGTCTCATGTATCATTAACAGAACTGTTAATTAGTGTCCCAGGTCTGCAAGCAGTGTGAAGCAATTTTTGTGACTGGTACCTACATCCTGTCTGATGTGTCTTTACTACTGAAGGTTGCCCAGCCTTGACTCCAGGCAACCAGAGCAAGTTTGCAGAACTGGTAGATAAAGAACTTTTACATGAAAACCCTAACCTGAAAGCAACACCCCGCATTGACAGAGGGCCTTTACAAAAGTCACTTTTCTAAAACAGAATCTAGCCTACCACACATATTCAAAATAAAAAGGAATGGCTCAGTGGGAACTTCTCCAAGAGCAAGACCAGGGGTCACAGAAGTACTGAAAAAAGTTTATGCACACAGGTAAGCCACAACATATCAGCTGTCTGCTGTTTCTACTCTATGGCAAACATAACAATAATTTTACTCAAGAGCACAAATTGAGGGAGTTTTTTTGCAGGTGTTCATGGAACTGCATTATTATCTCCTCTGGAGTATTTCAAACAGAATGTAAACTTACGCCCAGAATTATAAATTTTGCCTTAACATTTCAAGGGTACACACAGCAGTTTTACTGATCACATATGCTTTTTCAGAATGTCAAGAACACATAGCAACACCTACCCTGCAATCTATTCCTATCTCCCTGAAAAGATAATTGATTCATGTCTTGGGAAACATTTACAGACTGTAAATGACAGTTGGCAGTTATTAAACACCAGAGCACATGTGTCCTTCTCAGAGATGTATGACTTCAAATCAGATCTCTCTTGCTTTCCTGTGCCTAACACAGAGCTGAAAAGTGCTTTTGGAGTAAAACACAACATAGGACAGCTCCTATACACACCAGCAGGTGACTTACTGTTGGCTGGAATGAAACACAATTCAGGTCATACTGATGTGCCATGAACAGCCCAAATACAATGTTTCATATTGGCTTCAAATTTCTCACCTGTCACCTCAATAATTTAGGATGAAGCATAAGTCAATGTGGTCAGTGAAATAAGGAAAGAAATGAGGCAGCTGGGTGTGGCATATTGACCAGAAACTATTTAGATGGGGGGAGAAATAAGGGAGATTGTTCGGCAGTGGATGAGGAGCCAGTAGCAAGAATATGTTCCTGATGATAGGAAGACAGATGGACACAGATGAAATGTGGCTAATTATTGCAGGTTCCAGGATTGAATCATAAAAGATGACCACAACTAAGTACTTAAGGGTAGGACAACAGTACCAATTGCCTGCATGTTTCACAAAAAATTTCAAATTAATACAAATTGAGGCATTTCCTCCAAGCAATATGTACATAAACAGGCACGTGCCTACATAGTTTCTTTGCTTCTCTACAGCTACAAACAGCAGCATAGTTCAAAACTTCACCTTTCTGGCATGCAAAAAGTTCGTGTTTCAACATGTAGAATTCCAACATTCAGAAAACAAATTTATGATGAATCTGAAAACACATGCACAAGACACATATCTATATTAAATCAACTATGCTTGTATTAGAAAGCTTTACCAGAAAAATTTAATTAAAATGCTGATTTGTAAGGGACTTCCCCTAAATTAGTCAATAGGAATGAAAAGTATCCAGAGTAGTAGTTCCTGCTCACTTAGACTTCTGATATCTTTGTGCAGAAGGAGGATGGCTACTCGCTACATCAAACTTAATTTTTTCCTCTTAACACATGTTAGAACATACCTTGGACTTAATGCTTTTCTCTTCTATGTCTATGTGTATTTCACAGAGGCTTTTACCTAAATTACCAAATGATCCAGGCTCATTTACTGTTTGTATATTTGTCATTTTGTTTACAACAATGCAGAAGACCAGGATTCCCTTCCTCCAGGAAAAGAAAGGAGTAGAATATGTTGAGACCGAGCAGCACACTGAACAACAGGCACACCAGCAAGCTGCCTAATAACCAAGGAGGTTTAAGGATAGAAGCAGTCAGAAATGTTTCTGGTGTTTTCTCAGCTTCAAAATACGTCCTGTCTGAAGATGTCAGGTTTCCAGATGTCCTTGCTCCCTGCAGGAAGGCCAGCCAGGTGTGGGGAGTGGCAGCATGGCAGGCAGGGCAGTGACCTCGCCAGGGACAGCAAAGCAGGGCCAGCAATGGGGACAGAGCTGGGCAAGGGTCCAGCTTGCCAGACAAGGTTGTAGCAGGGAGGCAGGTGCCAGAGCAAGCCAGGAACCCAAAGGCCTGGTTTAAATGCAGCTCCCGAGCCAGCAGGCAGAGGTGTAAGGCTGGAGGCTGCAGGTGAGGCTTCTCAGAGCTCTGTCTCACACCCCGAGTGTTTCACAGTCTAACTAAAATCTGACCCCAACCACAGGGCTCTGAATGCCTGGGATGGCAAGAAGTGGCTGCAGAGGAAAAGTGTGTCTAGTTCAGGTAACTCTCTGTGAGATGAATGGCACTTTGGGGACAAAAACAGAAGGGAAGAAAATTTAAGATCCACTACCACTTGTTTTTCTTGATAGACACTTCGGGGTTTTTTTTGGTTTTTTTTATGATAGACACTCAAAGAAGCTAACACCAAAATATAACCACTAACCTAGATTTCATTTACCCAAAAATAAAAAAAATCCACTTCTAACCCTTTAGCCCTGTACTATACTCTGGGGCCTTCTCTCTTTCCTCCCCCTCACTTGTCCTCCCTCCCCAACTTCTTTCAGCTTATAAAGTCTCTGTTTTTGTCATTATATGTAAGAGTAGCAGATAAAAAACAAACAAACAAATGAAAAAACCAGAGAACATTTCAGTTTTCTTCTGTAATGTCAGAAATTTTATCCAAAAAGCCTGGGCTCAGTGCCATGGTGTGGTTGACACGGCAGTGATGGGTTACAGGTTGGCCTCGATGACTTCAGAGGTCTTGGCCAACCTCACTGATTCTGTGACTCTCCAATTTTGTGATTCTGTTGATGCCTTAAATGGCTACTTAGAAACAGAGACTAGACAGGAATAAGGGAATAAAGGAGGGATTNCAGAGTTTGCACCATGTGTGCCCCCAACAGAAGAGTTTTCTCCCTCTGCTAACCCCAACTTCAGTGATAGCCAAGAAATAATGTTTGAAATGGAATTAAGATACACATAAGGATTTTCCTGCTGGTTCTTTGGCATGACTGAAACTTTTTCCCAAGCCAGGCTTGTAAATCTGGTGAATTCCTATAGAAACAATAACTCCTAAAATGGGTGCATCTCTTAATAGTTTTATCATTAGAGTATAAATACCTTGTCTCTTTGCAATGCTGTAACATGTAAAACTGAGGATGAAATTATATCTTCATTTCTCTTCAAATACCTCACCTTGGCAGAAGTAACTTGAACAGATATGGAATGGTAAACAGTGAATTAATCTGTAATTCCAAAAAAAGTGCTACAACAAAATTACATATGCATTTGACAAAAAGAACATAAAATGTCATTAAAAAAGGAAAATAAGTTTAAAATTATCCTTTCTGTTAAAGATTTCAATTGTTAAAAGACATGTTTGAGATTTAAAGGAAAATCTTCATCATGGGACAAATAAAAAAGCTAATAATAAAACAATAAATTAATATGCATAATTATGAGGCCAAGCAAAAACATGCCTAAGTGAACATCAACAAAGAGAGAAGAGGTAAAGGACATCACAAGTTTGATGCTTTTGAATATCTTTACTCTGTCTTGAGTTACATTGAGAGAAATGAGGATATTTTGTTTATGTAAAATGTATTTCAAAATATCCACAGAAAGAAAGAGATAGCAACATTTTTCCTTGAGTTCTCTATAATGCAGTAATTAGTTAAAAATGCAGAAGTTTAGTACAAAAAGTAACCAAAACTAAAATTGTGATGGTAGATTTTCTTAAATGTTTGCCCTATTTTACCAAGAATCATTTCTGTGCTTAAAGTACTCCTTTCCAGTCCTTCCTACTACAAACTTGCTGTAGGAATTCCAGTTGAAATAAGCAAGTATTAAATAAAATGAGCTTTCAAACTCCAGGAGGATGAAGAAAGAACATTTTCACTACCTCTAAATACCTTACATTGCAAAAAAACATTTTCAAGGAAGGTATTAATGTACTTTATTCTAAATAAGGTACAATTCAGTGCATTTTATGTGCTGTAATATGACCACACAGTTGGCAGATATTGCATAAAATTTCCTGAGTTAATGTGATGTTTGCAGCTGCTGATAGCCAGGATAATTTTATTATTCTGTTGGTTCAACCTGCTGAGTGTCAGAAAACACTGCAGGTCATTCCCAGTCTAATTCAGCTCTCAGGTGCTCAGAAAGGCAGGATAGCAAACAGCATTCTTAGTAAATATTTTAATATTACAAGCATGTCATGCTTGCTTGCAGGACACTTGGAATTGCTTTGGAGCCCAAAGAACAAGGTATCAGGGGCTGAGAGACACAAAAACATTGGAGTTTTAAGCTTTCTCTAAATGCCTTAGGTGACAAATGTTGATAAAAATGAAGACATCTTTATTCTTATCTTCTATTCCCCTTTCCAAAACAATTATGTTTTTTTTTTATGTACAGTTCTAAAACACTTTTTCTCCCAATGGACAGAATTTTCTCCCAGCTTCTGTTTAACTCTTATTTCATCCAGTGCTTACACCTAATTTCCACTGCATAATGTGCATTTGTATCATTACATGCATTGAGCACAGTGGCTTTACAAATATTCAAAGAATAGATTAAAAACTTACTGGGCTTTATTAACAGGGCTTTTTTTAAAAAAGCAGATTATACAAAAAGCCTCTCACCAGGGAACCCAGAAGAGACCCTGTGGTGTTTCCACACCCAGTCAATTAAAGGATTACTACTATTAAAAACCAAGTCTTTCTTTGGGACTATAGGTTTAAGCGCATTATCTGAAATTGGTAGGGATCATCTTTGCCTGTAAAATGCCAGCAGGCTTACTGACAGCGAATTTTGAGCTAGGCATCTTGGAGACCAGCACAAAAAGTCTGAGTGGCTTCTAAAATAAGACAAAACAGATCTCATACCAGCTTCTACTAGCACAGAAATGCAATTCCTATATTTCGAATTTTCTTTTGATAGGATCATTTATCAGCAAACCCCTTCCATTTTACCTTCAATGACTAAGAACCTGTGTCCAAACCAAAAAATAGATCTCATTTGTTGTGTCTAAGGCAATTGTTCCTAAAAAAACCCCATTTATTTCACTATCAAAACTGTGTGTGCACAGCACAAAATACATTTATTTTTGCAGTTTTGATTTTACATAGATCCAATACTGATAGTAATTAAGTGCCAGCAAGGTGTCCACTGTTTTTATATTATGGAATGTTGTATGTGCTTTGATAGCCAGAGGCTGATAGGTTGATAAAAATCAACGAGGCAAGTTAAGAACAGAACAAATAATGTGTGTATTACAGAGTGTGATTTAAGGCCTGTTATCATCACTGAGGGCTGGAAAACAGCAGAAAAGAGTGGAACACATTAGGACAGACTTACATACAACTTATGTACAGACTATATATGAAACTTGTAACAGAAAAATAACAGAGATACAGGCATACACACACTTCAGGCCCAGCCTCTGCCCTTTGTGACATTAACCCAATCCACAACAACACCTCTGGATTCAGCGTGGCCACTGCAGCTCACAGATTGGCCAACCACAAACCAAAATTGCTGTCAAAGGTGGTGCAATTCCTGTCTACAGCCACCTCTGCATTAAGTACTGTTTTGGGGCTCTCACAAACTTAATTTACTTAAGAAGTATTGCAAAAGGTAACAGATATGGCTGGCATTCGGCCTCTAATTGTCTACCATTCATTATTTCCTCACAAAGGTCAGAACTGAGGCTTTATGCTTAAAATCAGCTGCAAGCAACATATTTTTTTGGGGGGGCTGGAAGGTTCAGAGACAGGTTCTGCGAGGTTTAGCTGAAAGAATGAGTCCTGCACTGCCTCTTGATTACACCAGCTTGAGCAGAGACACTCAGCAATAGGTTGTCCTAAAGATACTCCCACGGTATCAAGAAGGTAAGAGGAAAGCAAAACAAAACATACTAAAAGAAAGAGATACACTTTGGCCAAAGAAATCACAGTTCAAGCATTATTCATGGACATACCTCTCTCTGTTAAATGTGGTTCAGTAGCTGACAGGATCAAGTAGCTGAGATCTACATGTGCCTGCATTTTGAAAAGAAAAAAAAAAAAGAGCAGATGGATGAAACAAAGTATTTAAGCAGCTTACTTTGCAGTAATACTAAATTTTTTTCACTTGATGAGCAAATACTGGGCAAATTATGAGTCCTGCTGTGGCAGGTGGCACCTACAGTTTTGACTAGGACAGAAAACATATTTAACTATACCTGAAAAGCTTAGATAAAATAAAGTAAATTACAAAGGCTAGGACATATTTATAGCCACCTTTGACACAATATAGCTACAGTAGTTAAAAACAATGGGATGCATGTAAGTTTAATTAACATCATTAAAAATTAGAAGGATTTGATCAGAAAAGTATTGATTTTTATGTACAGAGATGAAGTATCTCAATGTTTATTATTATATCTAAGTTCTTTGTAGAATATATTTTATCATACTTTATCCCATAGCAGGGTTCTTCTACTTGTGCTTTTGAAGTCATTTTATCTTGATTAC
Source organism: Erpornis zantholeuca (assembly GCA_013400515.1). NCBI lineage: Eukaryota > Metazoa > Chordata > Aves > Passeriformes > Timaliidae > Erpornis > Erpornis zantholeuca. Next base: position 294,492 of record VZTN01011485.1, read on the forward strand.
AGAATATAGAACCACACATCAAGCTCTTTGCTCCAGAAATACTCAATGTTAGTGTAAGCTAAAGCAGTTAAAGTTCTTTAGTAAAGCTCACTGAAGAGAAGGAGATACAAGACATAAGGTGGGGTTTAAAATTCTTCAACGACACACATAGCCCATATGTGTGTCATAGGAAAACCTTCAGTTTTCCTGATCAGCTTCAGACAGACAAGATCCGAACAACATTCAGGAGAGTTCCTGGTCCTGATCCTGCTGAACACTCTTGCTCACTCAAAATACACAGGATCAAAGGATTCTGTGATGAGAAAATCTCATACCTTTAGAAACGGGGCAAATTTGGAACCTTTTCCTCTACAAATCGAAGAGTTATTTACATGACTTATCAATCAGCAAGGGCAAAGCTCAGCAGTTAAGAAAGCACTGCAATACCACATTATTACCTTTAGAACCCAGGCTGAGTTCCACACCAATGTCTTTGGTTTTGTCAGCAGCCTCGTTGGTGTAGCCCCAGTAACATGAGGATATCCTCCAGGCCATCTGAAGCCTTCTAATCACCACTCAGCCTTGTTCCTCATTAGTTCTCTCTGAAGTTTTACATATACAACCTGCTTTTCTTGGTTAAGGAATTGTTTACAAGAATCTGAAACTTACCTGTAAATAAATTAATGAAATAAAATGCATCTACCTCTGTTTGTACGAAATTAACTCAGCAGGTTTTCAGTAGAAAACAGTCTCCAGTTAAGCAATGCAAGAACTACCTCTGCTCCACCAAACAAAACTTTATGGCATGCACACTAATATAATCTCTGGGACAAAATGGTTTAGTGCTTATGGTCACTTTTGGCTGTTAGAAAACAGGTAATTCCTTACCTCAGGGTAAGGAATAAATCTCCACAACTTCAGGCATTTTTCAGAAGCAACGGGGAATGCAATGTCACTATCTAGATAGAAAGAATGTGTTTATAACTTTATGCTAAATTGACCTACAAGCATTGTTTCCACATTGCTTTTATCCAGTTTGCTCATGCTCCTGGCAAAAATGCAATCTAAAATGATTTCTAACTTCTCTACTTGACCCCCTGCTAAGTACAGTACCTACTTTATCTGAAAAATTAGCTTATCATTAGATCTGTGGCAAATTCCCTCACAGATGGTCTTTCTTTATCTTTTCAGTGCCTTAATTGGATCTTTATTTTGTGGTGATCAAGCTTAATAAAGGTCCATTTCACAAGACATCCTTCTTACAGTTATCACATTTTCTACAAATTTTGTTTTCAATTCCAAATATTCTTTCAGGAGTGTTTCTTTAAATATGCTAAATTTGTACCCAAACACTTTCTAATGCAGTTTTGCATACTCTCAGAATACAATAAAAACTTTGCAGACTACTAACAGACTGCATTTGTTAGTGATTAAACACATGGCAATGTTTATAGACAACCTTTATCCCACAATTTTTATTGCCATGTTTTCCTTACTTTCTACTTTTCATACTAGCTTTTCATCCAATACTTATCTGCACATTTAAATTTCAAGTTAATTTTTCTCTAGGCTTTTTCACAATTACAAGTGTACCAGAAACCACTGACATACAGTAGTTATACACTTGCAAATTAAATGCATCAAAATTTGCTCTGCCATAGTAGCAATTAATCAAAATCAGTTTCTATGATTATTTTGTCCAGATTAAAGAGATGTCTCAACTAACTCAACTTCTCAAATTGCTTAAGAGAAGTTCAGTGCAATTCCCTCTTCAGAATTAAATCAGAAGGGAAAGTTAATGCATCTGGGAAATAATTTCCTGCATCACACAGTCAGTCATTGGTTTGAAGAAGAAATATGCACTTGAGAATCACAGAATCACAGGGTGGGTGAGGTTGGAAGGAATCACTGTGGGGCATCTGGTCCAATCTCCTTGGTCAAGCAGGAGGAAAACTAAAATAAACAATCTGGGAAGTTGCTGTCACCCTGTTTGGGAAATTCACCTCAATACATTGATATTTTGTGGTAGCACATGTGCTTCTAACAAAAATACTGTTGTTTTCCATAATAATGTAATCTCTCTTCACAACCCCTAGGACACCACTGTTTTCTTCTCTTGCAATGAAGACAAAAAGAAATCTTCCACAGCAATCTAGGGCCACAAACAATTCCTTCCAGAGGCCTCCCACATTATCACCTCCAAAGCTGTGTAACATACTAAGTTCTAACAGGATTAGCTTGGTATCAACTGTAACATGAACTAATGGACATCTAATGAAGTAGCCCAAAGCCCCTGTGATACATAAGTAGATAATTGGGTAAGTTTCCCTTCCACTTGCTCATTACCCAAATATTTTTTCTCTTACAAAACTGTGGGATTTCACAAGCAAGTAGAACCTGAGGAGAGGGACCTAGAAGTAAGTGAAATCTGCAGATTATATAAAAACTATATAAGCTGCTTTTACTTCTTTGGAAATACTAGTAGGTGCCTGTCTTAATCATTGAACACTTTTGGATCCTTGAAAACATAACCCTAATTCTCTTTCTCAGATGAGATTTATGCCAGAATCCTCAAAAGAGCTCCATTCAACGCTGCAAAGTCTAATTGCAAGTGTCCTGCACTGTAATGGAAATCAGAACTCGGAGACAGAGGGAATTACATTAGGTGGACTGGATTAGATGAGCTGCAGCACTCTCCTGGTAAGTTTTTGTACTCAATACTGCAGCGGATAAGTTCTACTTAAGGCATATGCCTGTGGTGTATTTAACAAGAGCCACGTTGAGTTTAGTGTTGGTTGAATTCAGTGCTGTTTGGTAGTAGCCAAGAATTCTTTGTGAAGTGTTATGTCAGGTTAGCACTGTTATTATACAGTCAAACTGCAGCAGAATTTAGAGGTCCCAATTAAGAAGGAATGAAAGGACAATGAAACAGCACTCGGGATTTTCAGTTAATACCATGCATTAAATACCACAGGGGGAAGTTTAAAGCTGCTTGCTGGAGACACTTAAAAGGGCAATAAAGGTTGGCACTGCAGATGCCATATAGTCAGCAGTGCAAGCAAATAAGAGATGGTAAGGTGCGGTCTAGAAAGTTAAAGAGAATAATCCACAGTACAAGAGAAGGAACAATGGAGCATCAGCGTAACAAGAGGAAAAATACTTTCAAAGATACACATGTTGCAAGCCAGTATTTGTTGAGACTAGAGGGAAGATGACTGGAGCTGTCAAGACATGAAATGATAAGGGCCTGAGTGAGAGTTCTGGTCATGAGAATGGAAAACAAAGGCTGAATCAGACTGAGATTGAGCAGGAAGGAGCAAATGTACCATGTTAGCAGTGGCAGAAAGAGGAAGAAAAATTGAAAGGCAGTGAAGTCTAGTGTGGAATAACGTGTATGGTCATGTATATACTGCCTTGGTATCATGGCATTTAAGGTAACAAAGTTATAGATCGAGTTCTCATTGGACTGGTAGTTTCAGCTTCCTAACCAGACACCTTTGGCAAAGGCAGGCTGAAAAGACAAATGAGCTGGTGCTGCAGGTACATGATATCTCCTCAAGTGTTGTGAGGTGGGGCTTTTTTTTCTTCAGCAAATAATTTCATATTTTATGCAACTAAACAAAGCTTAATACTTTTATTTTAAAAAAATTAATAGAAGACAAATAGCCTGCATTTAATTTTCAAAAGTTTATCTTCTTTTCTGACTAGAAAGCTGTGTGCAGTTCAAAATAGTGCTTTAATTCTTGACCCACTCTTAAATGATTCAGTGTTATCCCATTGATTAACTGTTTCATAAGAATATATTGAAACTTGGAGGAATGAAAATCTTAATGTTAAAAAACACTCACTCCAAAGGCTGGCTGGTTATTAAAGACTATTATTCTGAAAGGAGAGGTCTTTGGCATTTTTCATTAAAAAAACCCAAACATAAAATCATTTCAGGGTCATTTGTAAAGTCTGACTGAGGCTGAATGCATTAGGATCAGCTCTTCCCCAGATTCTCTTGCATTAAGGAATGTGAAGGTACATCCAGGTTTTCTTTGTATCTTCGCTGATGACGACCCTAAACCCAAGTTTTGAGATGACTTTCAGATATAACATCTTTACAGAAACTGTGCAAGGATTATATTGACTAAATTGTCAATGTGCTGGTCTTTGAAAGATTGGTGGGATACGTTTGGCAACCATGAAGCTTGTTGTAAATGAGAAATCAGAGGTTGTGAAATTTTAAAAGGATGGTGAGCCCCAAATTGTTATTCATCAGCTACACCAGCTGGACAGGCAGTGGTGAGATACAATTTTTAAGCAACAAGCAGGCTGCAGCACATTCTGAGTAAAGAACTCATGGAGCAGTTGCATAATTCAGTTATACAGTTCTCAGTCAAGAGAAAATAAAAATAGAAGAAAGAAATACATAAATCTTCTCCAGCAGAAACTGACTGGCTCTTTAATTGTGTTATGTATAAGTGTTTTCTTCCTGAAATTAATAGCTTTATCCTCTCCACTTATAAAAATATAATGCACAAAGTTAAAGGAAAAAAGCATAGCAAACTAGCCAGGATTATTTTACACAAATGTATCTAATTTAAAAAAAAAAAGAAATCTGAGTTTTGTTGACTGCTTAAAATTTTGAACGAAAATAAAATCCAAATTTCAACCTGCCAAACACTATGACAGTGGGAATTTAGAAGCCACAGCATAAAATTGAGCTACCGGCGGTAGCTGCTACCACTGAGACACTTTGGTGATTTACTAGTGGACTAAGCTGGTTTTTTTCATTATGAAACACAACAGAATTGACATCATGTTGAACACACAAAATCCCCAGCACTTTCATCACTGAGGGACAGGCTTCCAAGGACGGCAACATTTTCCAGCAGCCTCCTCTTACTGACAGGAACAAGTGTGTAAACCGAGGAGCGGGTCTGATACAATTCAGATCCACTGTATGAGAACAGGCATTTAATTTAATCTGCAGACAATTACTGGCAAAGCTGCTTTTGTGCATTGGGCTTAATTCCTGGCCTGTGAAGTCATGAAATGGTGCTCAGCAGAGCAGAAAGGTGAACGGCATCCTGTTAAGAGAAAGCAAAGAGGCCATTTTATGGATGGCTCCATAAGCTGGCTAAAGCAGGGCCTGTGTCCCGAACAAAGGACACTGATTCCCAGCCACATTCCCTCCCACTCAACCCCAATCACCAGCTGTAAAGTAACTTCACACAAACAATGGTTAAGCCTCTGACTTGTGGCTTGAAGCAATTTCTTTGTCAGACTTTGTCTGTGGACATAATTAGTTGTTTGCCAGGGAATTCCTTGGCATAGTCCATCGCCTAACACTTTTAAAACCAGGGTGGGTTTCTACCCATCGGGAAAGGGGTTCCAGAATACTTTATTGTCAGAAGCCATTAAACTGAGGATATAATTAATTGGAGAGAAAGTGTTGCTTGAAGGTATCAGGAACCCACTGGATATGTGCCATTTCTGGGATGCTCACAAAGGGGTTCTACAAAAACAGAAAGAGGAAGTAGAAGTGCTACCTATTTATTTGTACATAACACACCACTTATCAAGGTTGCTCTAAGCCCTAGATTTGCATAACGATGTGTGGCACTGAGCCATGCCTGGTACCTGGAAAACCTTGGTGACTTTCCTTAGCTTGCAGAAACAGGAAAAAGGGGCTCTCTTGATTGCAACGAGTGTGTCTGGATCTGAAGCACACATCAAGCAGTTCTTTTTTATCTCGGGCTTGTGCATGTATAACCTGAGAACGTGGAAAAACATATGGCAGATATTTCGGGGACATTTGTGACCGAAGTTTTGGGCAGGGCAGAGGTGAAATTTGGAGTTTTCCTACATTGGATGCTGCAGCAGTCCCAGTGCTGGTCTCAGGGGCAGGATGCAGATCTGTGCTGCTGTCAGGGCTGTGACTGTCAAAAATAGGTTAGAAACTGTTATACTGTTAATAGTAATATTGTTAAATAGTTAATAATTGTTATGTTGATAATGTGTGTACCGTTAAAAGGTGTACTGTTAAAAGCTTTGGTTGTTATATTATAAAAAGTAGTTGTAAGAAATATGGTACTGTATTACACTTAAGTAAAGTGCACCCTCCCAAGAAAACGAGGCAGCCTGGACAAAGCCCTAAGAACCAACAAGCACCTTAACCTTCATGCAAATGAAGGATCCAAACAGACACCAATCCAAAGCGACAAAAAACAGTATAAAAAGGGGGCATCCAGTGAGGTGTGCTGCTCGACCTTGAACACCGGGAACATCCCTGCTCTGAAGAAGAGGATCCAGCGCCAGCTCTGCAGCATCCACGCTCGGCGCTGACCGGGAGCGCTCCTGCTCTGCTTTCCCTGGACCATCGGGGTGCGCTCGACCCGCGGACCCCTCCGTGCTTTAGGCCACATAATAAAAGCTGAAATCACTTTAGAACCGGGCGTGCGTTCCCGTCTTTAACATGACTGTTCGCCTGCCGAGAAACAAACTTCCCTGAGAAGTCACCGGCAAACCCACAGGTTCTTGTGGAGTAAGAGCACACCAGAAACTCCAGACTGGCAGCAGAGCCTGCATTTGTCCTTAGAATCTTGTACCTGGTAACCTCCCCTGCAGGCTGCTGTGAAACTGAAGCTCCTGCCCAAGCCATCTGCAGGGAAAATGGGACACACAATCACAGAATCACAGAGCACACTGGGGTGGAAGGGACATCTAAGGGTCCATGGGCACGGACACCTCCCACCATCCCAGCTTGCTCCAAGCCCCATCCAACTGGCCTTGAACACTTCCAGGGATGGGGCAGCCACAGCTTCTCTGGAGCAGCTGTTCCAGAGCCTCACCAATGTCACAGGGAATAATTCCTCCCTAATATCTCATCTAAACCTACTCTCTTTCTGTTTAAAGCCATTCCCCCTTGTCCTATCACCACAGTTCCTGACATCTGCGTGAGATGTCAGCTATACCCATTGACAGGAACCATATTAGCAGCTGATAAATAAATTGAAATGAAGAGGGAAAAAAAATTGAAAATACAGACAATAATAAAATCAGGAACATAAGATATGAACAGATTTCAAGCACAAGACATATAGATGATTATTATGGCAAAGGATTAATAATTTTATTATGACTCATATTTTTAACTTTCTTTAAAAAGAAAAGCTGGAATAATACACTTCTAGCTAAATGTTTTAAAATAATTCCATATAACTATTTTCCAGTAAATATTACTAATCAGGAACATGTGTGCCAATATTCAAGATCTGCATCTGGCAGCAAAGTCAGATGTAAAGGCTGATGACAAAACTCCTGATTTCACAAATCCAATGAAGAAATTGCTTTCTACATTTCTCAAGATAAAATCAAAAACATTGTACATGCAAACATAGAGCCTTCAGCATAACACAGTTTCATACAAAATGCTCACATTCACAAAGTATCAAAAGCAATTTGATACTTCCCTCCAATCACTAGACTAGATAGAATTGAACATTCCCAAAGAGTTTAAAAACCTCACATTATTCTGATTATGACAGATACAATTTTTCGAGATCAAATATAAAAATTACAGTGTAAATAACACTTAATCAACTTTTAAAATAAAAATCATCAAAAAGCAAAAGCAAGGTCATTAATTTTAAAATCATATTTGAATAAGTAAAACCAGAGAAAAGGAAACATCTTCAGCAGTTTGGAATCCAGCATCCATGAAATACATAATCCATACTTATAGCAATGATTACATATGGTTTTTTTAAAGTAGGCAATACTTGGTACAAAAATGCTAGAGAATCCAGATGAAAAATGAATTATAAAAAATTAATGGAATAATTTAAATTTGTAGAAACCTCAAACTCATAGAAGTTATTTTCTGTTATAGGATAAATGTTTTATATATTATGTAGTGCACATACTATATAACTGAGTTTCAGGTTTTTTTTTTTTCGTAGCCTTTAAAAATATTCTTAAACTTTACAGTAAATATTAAGTGAATGATTCATGGGGAATCATCTAAAAAATAAAAAAATATTGCATAACTATTTCTGAGGTTTGGCCATCCCCAACCAGATGACAACACAACTTGGTTCCATCATTTTACCCTTAGTTGGAATGCCTGTGCTTTCAAAGGTGAAGAACTGACTCAAGGAAGTTACCCCAAAACACAGAGAAGAACAACTTGAAGGCAGTTATATGAAGCTATTAATTCTTCAAATATTGGTATGTAGGATTTTCAGAGCAAAATGAGTGACTTAGAGCAAAAGTCTCGACAGTTAATGAGGTTAGATTTGAAAGGTAGAAATTTTCTATAGGATTTCATTCAACTCAACAATACTATTTCATGCAACCTAGGTCAGAAATTAAATTCTAACCTGCTGTTTCTGTGTAAAATATAAAGATCACATTTTATTTCAGTTAATCAGTCTGAAAACAGAGTCTACCATCAAGACAGTGAAGCTGGACAAGTTGAGGGCTACCATTTTTCCCCAAGTGAAAGACAGTGTAAAATTATTCAGCAGTGGAGAAACTAAAATACAATGCTCCAGTACCAACTCCAGATAGATTTCAGCATTCCCACTCAGTGCTTGAGTACAAAAGTAACTCCCCAGTATTCAGGCAGAGAGGCCAAAATAAGACATACTGCTGGTAAACAGCTAGCATAAATATTAATGACAGAAACAACAAGATTAAAACCAAAAACATTTAGCATCTGTCTGTTGCTTACGAAAAGAACAACAGTTCATGGCTTTTAAAAATTGGAATCAACATTTCTTTTACAAGTACTTACATATAGTTCTAAATTGAGCACATTAACCAGATTGCAAAGTCGTAAGTTACCTCTCCAGTGAATAAAAAATGGAGTGAGTCAAGCTGCCAATCCTTTCCCCTGTAACAGGAATATCATATATGAGGCACCACACTCCTTATAAGCTTTCATCTCTCTCCTGCCAGGTTCATTTTGTCATTAACTGGCTTCATGCAGAGTCCTGGATGGAGCAGCAGCAGTGGAAGAAAGAATGACAAAGTAGAATTGAGCAACCTAAGTTTCACCTTGTTTTCCAATGAATAATAGAAAGTTCAGCTTAACAGAATTGGTCCATTTTAGGTTGACATCTCATTCCATCCATAAGCTCTAGCCCAGCAGAAACAGGATCTGGTGGATCTTCCCAAAAATGGACAAACACTGCAGAGCAGACAGGTCTGAACACAGAAACAGTGAGAGAGGGGAGTCAACAAGACTGGAGAAAGTGCAAACAAAGTCTAAATGAAGAAGGAAACAGAATTAACTCCCTTCCTATACCACTGCAGACCAACAGAATTCTCCATCATGGGCTTCACCTCCTCCATGCAAATTAACCTGGGAACTCCAAAAACCTCTTGGCTATTTTCTTTTTTGGTAGCTGTTAAAGCATCTCCATTTTGGCACTATCATTTCCTTTTGTTCCATAACGAACATCACACTAGCAGCACCCTTCAACAGCTTTATATTTTCACCTTAACATCCACGAAACCAGAGCTGCCCTAAACCAGCAAACCTCTAAGCTGCTTACCCTCCAAAAATGGATGCATGAATACTGCCTCAAGCAGGAAACAATGCCACCCTGTAAATGGGAACACCTGATCTCAGCTGGAGAGATGGTGTGGCTGAGAATAAACTGTGAGAGGTGATACTTCAGTATGCAGAATTACAGATAGTCATGAGCAAATGATGACAGAAGGTGCAGCACCCAAGGTTTTTCAAGCTCATTTAAACTCTTAGGAACTTTTTATCCTTGCAACACTTAATGAATTGGGAGCTGAACAGGGCACCTTGCCCCTGAAAATGCAAGGCTAAGAACTGTCCACAAAATTAAGATAACAATAATTTCTCACTTCATGTCAAAAATGTGGCACTTCAAGAAGCAACATATCAAGTTACATATAATCCCCAGCTCCAGAAATTCAGCTCAAGTAAAACTCAGTAAGCCAAAGAAAGAGAAGCTCTTAGAGGAAACTTTTCTAGATACAGTAGATACAGATTGTTTGTTTAGCTCCAGAATAATACAGATATTTCCTAGAACACCAGGGAAACAAACTATTGTTTTTAGAAGCGGCAGGAATATGTAGAATTGTGATCTCTCTTAAACATGCTACAAGTTCATAAACAGGGAGATGAAAACATATTGATGTCCAGCAGTAGGACATCCATTTGATTTCAGGGTACAAGAATAAAGAGTCTTATTATAGAAACACTCTTATCTTCCCAAAGAAGAAAATAATTGACATTCTCTTGTGACAATGAATTAGCCCAGTTACTGTCTATTGTCCACGTATTTGAATCAGCTCTTGAGAGTCACTGATGGAAATTCAGGAAGAAAAATCCACTCTAAATACTACCTGCATTAAGTTTGAAGCAGTCTGCAATGAGAACACTGTATTTGAGAAGAAACCCTGTGATTTCCACTCAGTCAAGAAGTATTTCCAGGCTGTTTTGGAAGAAGTAATTGAAAATTGGCTAGGGAATTGATAGTGACTAGTAATGAAGTTTTTACCCTAGTGGAGAGACCAATGAGTTTTATAATTCTTTGTAGTACAAATCTTGAGAATTGTGAAAGAAACAGGGTCTCAGCAAGCTAATTTCTCTAAACTTTATTAGTTTATATGGCAATTTACCTGACAAAGGGGAGCATGAGAAGAAACGCTTGAGGCAGTTCATATGATTGTAAAATTCCAAACAGGTATTATAAAATATCACAGCCGAATGTAAATTGAATAAAACTACCATAATTCTTCCCAGCTTCAAACACTCTTCATTCATTAACCATTTGTATTAGAAGAGCACTTTGATTAAGAAGTCATGAGCAAAAGGATTTACATAGGGATAACTTTATTTGTATATGACGAAAATTATATTCAGACTGAAGGAGACTAAAAAGCCAAGAGAAAGTTGTATCTTTTGTTTTTTTCACTAAGAGAAGTGAAGCAGTATGCAGAAGATAAGGCTCTAAAACATTCATCAGATGCAATTCTCAAAATAGTATTTTCAGGGAATTACTGCCTTGGCTTAATCTGTTGATCCAAATCATCCAGCAAGTTCACACTGACAAGTAAAGCTTGTGTTTATTTGCATTTCAAACAGCTAAAAATTAGTTCAATATGCTGTATTTATCTGGATCCTTACATACAGATTTTAGTGCAGGGCTATTTTGGCCTTCAGAACACAACTCCCTGTCGTAAATGTTAAACAGGAAGTTGGAAGTTCTGTCAGGTGGAGTTGCCAAAGAACAGAGTTAATATTAGAAGCACTTTTAAACTTTAGCTTGATGCTTTTGTTAAAGTGAGTTAAGTGAAAATGAATGTGGGCATGGGAATAGTCAGGTTTGGGTTGCCAAGTTCTCATGCTGAGAACCAGGGGAGGATGTCCTTTCAAAATGTTTGGCTTGCAGATGCAGAAACATGAATTGCATCAGTTTAAACTCAGTGCAGGTCTTCAGGATTTGTCTCCCACACAATAACAATGTTGGACCAAGCAGCTGGATCCTGAGGCATAGTTCTACAGGAAAATGGGCATTCTGTGCCTGCAGTATACAAAGGATCCAGATAGTTTCACATCAGACATGTGCTGGGTTTGTGTCTCATAGCCACAGACGTTCTGTAATGGGGTTGGTATAGAAATAATGTACAACTATATGATTTTATCACATGAATTTCAACAACAGAGGTCACATAACTCATAAAAAGTCAATTTCTATTAGAAGGATGTAAGTCACAGGGCTGGCAATACTTTTATATGTGGGAATTATGGCACTCACATTACTCCAAATTATTAGATGGTACCTAATAAAACAGCAGGGCAGTTAGAATTGCTCATACAGGTGACATAATACCAGCCCAATGAGCCCTGATGAGAGGATCTGAACCGACAACACTTTGGGGACAGAGATTCTGGCAGACCAAAGAATCTTCCAGCTTGATGAAGAGACAGCTGCTGGGCTGAGACAGCTCCATACCATCTGCAAAGTCTGTATCGTACCGAGGGTTGCATTCCTGATCAACAATTTAAAAAAAAAAACCAATCCTCTCTTAGTTTAGACAGAGGTCAATATAGATTATAGATCCTAAAACAGCACTTCTGCAATAATATTGGTATTTTTTGCCTGCAAAAGCCTGTTTTGCTTTTACTGTGAATGATTTAAATATTCCCCAAATCCTTCTTCCTGCTTGTCTCCAGACTATGAAGATGATGACACCATTTTAGCCATTTCATTTTGGTGATATATTGAGCCAATTATACTTTATAGCTCTCAAGAACCTGCTTAAGCACACTCCTGCCATTTTTAAATAAACAAAAAGGCTCAAAAGCTATACTTGTAGATTAATTGCAAAATAAAGTTTATTAGGGCTGCTGACCATTAGAATGAATAATTTTTATTGCAGCATAAATATTAGGATTCCTTGATTGTATCTTTCTATCTAATTCTCTGAGGAAAAAACCCAAAACAGTAGAGCCTTTGTTAGAAAGACCCTACAAAAACTGTACCAAAACAAACAGTGAAGGTCACTGTTACCTCAGTTGTCCTTTACCTATTCATTCTCATCTTTTCCATGTCCTGCTCTGGGCCTGTCACCCCTTCTCTTCAGTCAAGCTGCAAACCATTGGGGAAGAAGCTTGGCTCTTGTTCTGAAATAAACCCTACTTTATCAACAGCCCAGTTTACCCAAAGTACATTGATTGATTTAAATCACTCTGAGTGAGTGGCCTTTAAATCAAATTTTTTTTAGAAAATAAAAATAACTCACATTCCATTCAGGTTTTCAAGAGAAACTCTGATTTTAATCTGTTTTACAGCTAATGTGGCTAATATTTTACTATATATATTAAAAATAGGCACTTCAGTTTAGAACAGTTTATTCTAAACCTGAAGAAAGAAAGAAAAAAAACCCCTCCCAAAATAATTAAGTGAGAAATCAGACCATAGTTGGGAAAAAAAGGGGGAAAAAAACCAAAATAAACTATATTTACAGTAACCTTCAATAGTGAAAATGATAACTCTGTTCCGAGTGGACTCTGATTAATTCAGTTAAATGCTGGAGCTCCCCTCACAGTGCTAGTAAAACCCAGAAATCTTTTCCTTCAGAAGAGTTCCTTGGCAGCAGAGCAAAAATGAAACACTTAAGTAGAAAACACACAATTTCTGAATACCCGAGGAACTGATTTGAGGTGAACATTAAATGACAGCTGCCAGCAAACCTTTTCCTAGGTGAGTTTCCCTCTTCTCGTTTAACCACGCAGCGCGGATGCTGTGAGTGACTCCACCTGTGTAGTTCTGCCCTCTCCTGGTGCTTCCAACACACGAAAGAGACACTGCAAACACACAGAGCACATCAATTTAATCATAGATTTATACAGTAAAATGCAGTCCTGTTTTTGCTATTGTTTTGTTTGTAGGAAGATATTAAATAATGCTTTATTTTATAATTGCTTAATGTTTTTCTCTTACTCTGATCTAAGTTTCTCTGTGTAACTGCCACAAATACTTAGATAATGAGAGAGTTTTGAGAGACAACTACATGCTCAGATATCTGAGTGGTAATTCCTGATTAAGTGAGTTAAAAAAGCTGAAGTTTCATTTCAGTTGATATTTTCTTTTATCCCAGCACTATGATACTATTTGCCCATGTCCTTACCTTTAACATACTTCTTGTACACATTTGACATACTCCAGGCTTGCTACCCAAAAGTCCAAGCATTTAAAAATAAAAATGTTCCTCATGAGTCAAAAACCTTAACAAAATTTGACAAAACCCTCCCTCATGGCTTCTGCAAATAGCCTTTCCACCTTCATCCCCACAACCAGAGTGCATGGAAAAGGAAGAATTGCAGTTTGTTTTGCACAATTGTGTCCTGGGAAGCTCAGAATCTGCTTTAGCAAACAAGGTGAAACCCTTGGAGAAGCATTGCTAGGATGCAACGTGCTTCAAATGTTTAGGACATTTATACAAACTGAACAATGATAATGGAAACTTGTAAAAATATTGCAGTATAACAAGAAAGCCCTTACTTTTAAATTTTTTTTTTTCTAAAAGAAAAAGAATTCCTTATTTTCTGCTCCTGCTCCCCTGAAAGCAACAAAACAAAAGGGATCATCTTTGGGCCCTGGCCTCTCACAGTGATCTGAGGGTTGCAGCTGAATTTAGAACCTTAACAAAATTTTATGATAAAAAAACATCTGATGCCCCTAAAACTTTGCTTTCCAAACAATAATAGCTAGACTAGTGAAGACAGGTTAGAACAAACCAATGTTCTAACATTGGGCACCAAAGAACAAATTTTTCCCAATTTGTAATGAAGGTACTCTACTAAAAGGCTCATAAACACCTAAACTGCTGTTCATAGAGGGACTTCACCCAAAGTATTGGTGGAATTAGAAACTCCAAGACTGCAGAACCCAGGAAAGAATCAGCTCTAATCTCTCGTCCCTAATAGGACTATTGTTGTTTTTCTATAAAACAGTTTTATCCCTGCCAGAACTATGCTAGCATTGTCTATGAAGGAAAATTTTTCTAGAAAACTATTTTTGTCATATAGAGACATCAAGGATCTTTTCCAGGCAAATGGCAAAACTATTGCTCTGAGAGGAAAATGTATATTTATACACACAAATTCACAAGCTACTCACAAGTTCTACTGCAGTCAATAATAGTTTTAGAAGCACTAATGTAACAATATGTTATAAAATACTAGAATATTTTAACCAAATATTGGGATATTCAAATTTCTTGATAGTAAGTTTATAATTAACTCATTTCCCACTGAAATTCCAAATGGACGATTTTCTTACTCTGGAGACAGAAGAATTGGCTTATTGGCTTGACATATATACTTATTTTATCATGCCAATTTACAGGATTCCAGAATGATTCCCCACTAATTATGCACCTACCAAATATTTCCCTTCTCTGACTTTGTTACCTTGGCAATTACAGCCTGGAACATTCTGAGTATCCTGCACTGCTGTTCCTACAGACACACAAAGAGTTTGATCCAAACTGCTCCGTTCCAATAAAAATATAGTCACAGCAAAAGTGAGAGAACATTCTCATCTCTTTGTAACTTTCTTCTTGTAGGAGAAAATTTAGTGATGAAGGGAGCTTCAAACATGTAACCCTTGAAAAACGTCCAAAAATTCTGATGCCTTAGGTTTTAACTTTTACATTTTTCAAATTCTGTACTGCTAGTGTAACTCTGCAGTTTCCTGTAGCTCGTTCAGTGNTCTGTTTCTAGGTAGCCATTTAAGGCATCAATTTCTTGGGAGCAAGCAAGCTCATACATTCACAGTTCAAAGAACTGGCAGAGAGAAAATCCTGAGAGGCCATTTCTTGGCACCTGGTTCACCTGGGGAAGTCACAGGTAGGTCTGAAATGGGCTGTAAAAATTCTGATCAGCAGACCCTGCCCTTTGTGCTGTTATGCTCCTTTCCTGATGCTTGGTGGCACCAGTGGCATCCTACCACAATCTTGTCAGACAGGCTCAGATCCACAAACCCCAATCCCTGGGCTCACAGCTGGCTTGACTGTCAGATTGGAAGCATGATCTTGGTGTTTTCTCTGCATACTTATTGTTTCACATGTGTATGAAATGGCCATGGGCACCTGAAACACCCCAAAGATGCACACATTGCCTCACAGTCTGGCACCTGAAGCCTACAGTGAGGTACCAACAGGGAGCAGCCAGCTCAACCACCACTCCAGAGGTTCTTTAATTCCATTTCTCAGTAACTGTTCATGCATGGACTGGGACCGTGTTCCTGCTTGGAGGTGTTTAGATACACTGTGTAATGAAACATTTAGCATCTCTCAGGCAATACCTCTGGATGTAACCAGTGTGCCCAGGCACTCTGCTGGGATTCTAAACAGTCATCAACATCCATAATTCACCTTCAGCATAAAGACTGCTGTGTTTTACCATTGTCTGTCTTTCAAGTGAATATATAGAATATGATAGGTGCTTTTTAGTCCATTTCCCCCAATAATATACTTCTTCCTCCTATGGTTGTACTATTTAAATATTATTTCACTGTGCTACCTGCTACTTTACCATAAAATCAGCTTATTCCTCTACTGGCTTGGAGATTCAGCAATTTGGGTACCTCCAGCTAAGAAGAAAACTGACAGAAAGAAAGGAAAAGGAGGCATTTTCTCCTCTTCAATTAGGGAGATTCCGGTGCTTTTGCTGTATGCACTGAAGCAATACCACTGTATAGGTGGTAACAGAGTCTCAGTCTCTTTCCCTGCCAGAGCTTTTTTTTCACCCTTTCTGCAGTTCCAGCCAATGCTTCTATCACTCTACAAAACCTTTTCAGTAGACAAGATATTCTCTTCCTCTTAGAGACTTTTCTCCAGCTTCCTTTTATCACTCCCTCTCACTTCTCTGCCCTCAGCAACTCACTACCTGTTCTGTCCAGGGAAGATCCAGAAACTTTTCTTTAATTCAGAGCTCTTTATCAAAGGATATTGTAACAGATCACAGCTACCTAAGTCTATTCTACAGAAAAAAACTGCTACTGCTTAAGTCTGAGAAAGTTTCTCAGAAAAAACACTGTTCCTTCCAGTGGCCTTCTCCTATTAAGGATCTCTAATATCTCTTATCCACTCACAGGGGGTGCAACTCTTTGCACTTAATTTATGGGGAAGAATCTAGGCTTCGACAAAAGGTGAGATATCAAAGTCAGAAGGGACTTTCTGTCAGTCCTTTCTTAGAAAGAAATGCAATAATTTGAGATCTAAAATCCTGATGTGGATGTGTGTACGCCTGTGCTCTTTAGCAAGTTAATGTTCTTTTTACCTCCATTTGTTCTATTTTTGACCATAAGCAATAGTACACATAGTAATGGTTATGGTCACTGCTGATTATTTAATCACAAGATAGCTCTGAACCTGCATTGTCTGCTCTAGATCCACTGCCTTCAAAAGCCATTGTAAGTCTCAATCAAAAGGGAAAGAAAAAAGATCCTTCAGGTTTTTGGGTAAAAACTCATCTTTACAAAAGATGTGACATAGCCATAATTGCTGCAAATACTCCAACACTTCTTGAGTGAGTGAAAATTAAAAGTTTGTGTTGAAATGTTTTAAACAATCTTTTAATATCTATAGTCTAATTTGTTCATTTTATACTTCTTATAACAACAAAAAAAAAGAGACATAATCAATTTGCCTTTGGGGGTTAACAGAACCCTTGTGACTACTTGTAACCATGGAAATATGAAGAGCTACTCAGAGCCCAACATCAAACTAACAGAGGTGCCGGGAGACAGAAAATAGATACATGATGAATTTGCTACATATGAAAGCCCATTGAATCTGTACCAACTGCATTAACAACATAAGAAACCAAGTCACAAAGCCTTTTAATTGCTTAAAAGCATGTGGCATTTACCATGGCTTCTCATGGAAAATAAAGGGAAATGCCTTTCAAGGTTTGTTTTTAAAGCACTGAGTGCATCCGAACTAGTTTAGAAGCAGAGACAAATAGGAGGCCAAAATGGTTACTATGTGAATAGGAAGAGTAACAATATGCATGAAAAGACTAAAAAGGGCCCCTTTGAAGAAGGGTTTTCATGGACTAGGATTGTAGTTATAGAGATTATGCAACCAGTGGCCAATGACATCTGAGTTAGCTTGCATCAAGCAACATTATGAATATTTTCTCATCCTCTGCTGGCAGCTCCGAGTTTAACAGACACAGAAATACCTAAGACAAGCAAAGACTCATCTGATGATTTATTGACCTATCTGCCTTATAATAGTAAGGCAGGTGCATATTTAACTGCCTTCCTTGTGACAGCCCAAGCCACAAAATGCTGTTTAACCAACCACAGCTTCAATCTTCAAACACCGTGGTCCTCAAAAAGAGACACCTTTGGAAAAAAAGGAAAACATATGCATTCCTCACTGTAATAAGAAAGAAACGACCAACAACAGAAGAAAAATCTTTTCAATAATACACCTCAGCAAATTACATCTACTTGGAAGATAAAATAATGAATATAATAGAAAAATCCTATAAGGTATGTGCACACTTCATAGATTACACAGGTGCAGGATGGCTCAAAGAGGTAGAATGTGCCAGCATGATCAAACAGATACTCTCTCGCTCTTGTAGCTTTGGTACCATCTGACAAACTGTGTGACCACCTTCTTTTCTTTAGCCCACTGATAACTACAGAATCAGAATCATCTTCCAGGGCTAATGGCAGGTCAAGAGTGAGACCTTCTGGGCCTATGTTAGCTGAGTGAAATACACATTTACTGTCTCTCACAGGCATGGTTTGCTGGTTCATCATAACACCATCTATTTTCCCCATTTGCCAGAACTGAAGGCCTGAAACCTTCATTAAATTTTAAACTCAGGATCAGGTTAATGCCATGAAAAATGAAGATACCATCTGGACAACATTTTCCGGCAATTTCTTTGCCATCTTATTGGTAGTTCCAGTTTCAGAGCTACCTTGCATACCTTTGCAGATATGCTCTGCTAGGGTACATTCATTACACAAACCCACAGACTATTACAAAATCCAAATGGATTCCATAGGGTTACATATGATGTACAAAAGGCATTTCTAGTGTGCCAAGAGAATCTTGGCTACCCTCCTTATTTCCAGTAAGTGTATGATTTCTTTTTTTTGTCATATTTGGGAATTCAATACACACAAAAAATACCAAATGCAAAAGGTAGAAATATCTGAATGCAGGCCAAGTAATAGAAGTCTGGGGTTTTTTTATTAGTGCAAAATCTTCACATGGGCCAATTAATTTAATTATTGATTAACTTACATTATTATTTGTGGCATTTTAGCCTTTTACCCCCTGAACCTCAAGCTAGTACTTAAAATCACAAAGGCAATGTGAAAAAATATTTAGGTGTACCACAATAGAACACGAGCAAAAAGAGCAATGATTTTCATTTTTGTCTTGTATTTCAGTGGAGAATCTTGAGAGACTTGAAAAATATTGAAAAGAATGCTTTGAAACTTTATGCTGTTTTATGCCATCAACGTAATTAGATATGACAACAGCAGAAGGATTATGGAAGCAAACCTAAGGAAATTCAAAATAATTGGCTACCCCAAGCTGCTACTTCCACCTTGGAGTTTGAATTAATTAAAAGATCAAGTGTAAAACAACAGTAGAAAACCACATACCTAAAAGGATTACCCTCCTAATAAGGCAAGAAAGACTTTTAGTATAGAGTTTCTTTCCACAGAAGGAAGAGAGTTGCAGGTGTCACACCAGGGTTGGGCTCTCTGGCCAAGGAGCCTGCAGGAGGAGGATGTGAGGCTGTGACCAGGATTTTATTTTGTTGGGTGTTGTAAGTTTGTCTGCCACTAAGTTGTGAAGACTCCCCTGTAATCTCATGCACTGCTTCTTGATCTCTGTTTCAAACACTGGTTCATAGGACATCTGGAGATGATACAAAGCTTATAAATAGGCAACTTCCTGGAAGCACATCCAAGGAAGCAAAGAAATGGACAGGGAAATGAACACAGTAAGTGCATACACAGAGTATCTTAAATTTCATTAGCATTATGTGAAAATCATTGAAGTAATACTGGACAAGAAATTCAACTGCGCACTGGTATTTTTTTTTTTTAATTGCATTGTTTTGGTGGTTAAAATGCGTTGATTAACCTATCCTAGAGAAATCTGTAGCACTCAGAGCAAGCCATAACCATCTGCTTAGACTGTTCCCCCTGCCCTGCCCTGGGCTCCTGGGGCAGCCTGGCAGCCCCTCATTTATCTGGCACCAGTGAATGCTTTAGTCATGCTCCCTGCACTCCCTCTGACTCCCTGGCCAAGCTGCTGTATCACACTTTGAAGAACCATCAGCAGGACTGACTCAAGAACAGCGTGACTCTTACCCAGACTAGTCCTTCTATGCCCTCCTCTCCTCCAAACACATGTTTACACTAAGATAGGTCTGTGTTATGTTTAAGATAAACAGTGTAACAGGTCACTTTGATGATCACCTTTTTGCTCATCACACTGAGAACTACTGGGGCTTTTTTGAGAAGTAAAAAGCAAAACTAATTGCTCACAAAGCATAAAATAATAATTTATATGAGTTGAAATCATTCTACAAAGGCCTTAATTTTCATGTTTGTGGTCACGTATGGAAATATAAACATCTCCTTGGTATCAAAGAAGTGCAATATACAAAAATAGTTAAAATGTATGCCACTCCCAGTGACATGCACATAATTAATAAGCAGATTCATGAAGTCATGGAGTGGGTGTGGAAAGGGTGGGGCCTGTATCAGATGTGGGAGGTGCTGCCTTTCCCTGGTCTTAAAATTAAAACCAAAACACAGTTTATGGGGAAAAGGGGTTTTTATTTCGATATTTATTTAAGGATTTTTGGGTGTAGTACTTCATCTAGGTGGAATGTTTTGAAAATGTACACACTACACTCTTACACACTGAATTGAACACAATTATAGGCTTTGAAAATTAGCATATTTATCAAAGATTTTTTAATGAGAGGCTCGAGTGAACTCTTCTGAGGAACTCTTTCTTTGGATGGGCTTATTTTAGTTTACAAACGTGTTTTGGAGAGGACTTTGGTGTCTGGGGCTTTTAGGATGTTTGGTTTTTTGCTTTAATGGTACAGTGGGTTTCAGTTAAGTTATTAGGCTTGGAAAACTACAAGTATGTAGGCTAAAAGCACTAAGAATACATAAAACTATATAAAAGGGCATAAAAGAGGGGTATAAAAGAAAAGGCAAAAAAATCATCCTGGCATCAGAGGAAGCTTTGTAGCTTTGCTTTAAGTTCAAACTGTTTGGGCAACTGCAGGAGAAAGGAGTGGTGGATAGAAGGACAGCATGAAAGGGGAGCTGAAGGACTGACTGTGGTGCAGATGTGGTGCAGATGTGGTGCAGAACCTCCTGGCCACCAGACATGGGCAACAAGTGGAGGGTAAAGTCCCCTTGTTTCCCTTTGTTAAATCCCTCCCTTCAAACCCAAGAGATTGTAGCAGCAGTCTGGGTGAGAATGTATTTAGTATGACCTTGGTGCTTTAGATTTCGACAAGCAAGGATGGCTAAACACACAAAACACAGCGGATGCCATGTCACTCATTGGGAAATAAAATGTGCAGAGAAAAGTAGCTTTCCACCTTTCCTAGGCAGGTTTTGCTGCTGAGAAAAGAGCCAAATTACCCTTACAGACCTGAACTCATCAGTGGGACATCCTGACACCCCCTAGTTGAGTCTCCAGTTCACATCCCCCAGAGCAGAGCTCCTGAGCATGGAGGTCAGGCAGGGCCCAAGGGCTGCTGGGGCCAAGGGAGGGTCTAAAAGGTGTGGGATTCAGGGAAAAACATTGCAAGGGAGCTCCACTGCATACTGTGTTCGAGGGTTCAGTGCCTGCCATTCCTCAACAGTGACTTATTTTGTCCTTTCTCCTTATCAGTCTTTTTCCCAAGCATCTCCAGGAACAGGTAACTTTAGCTTCTGCCAGGACTATGCTGTCATTTGTTTAGAGCTGAGTGGAATTTAAAATCCACAAAGATGGAAAATACTTTTCTTTTTGCATGAACAGATAGATGAAGTCCTAGGACTTAATGGCAAGAGGCAATCTAATAATAATTGCTGGATTTTGGAATTAGATTGCAACTTGGCATCCATTTCATCCTTCCACAATGTAAATATTTCCAAGTGAATCTAATTCATTCCAGTAGCTCATCTTTGTATAAAATGATTAATACATATCATCTTTTCTGTTATTTGTGCTAGTTGCTGGAATTTACCCCCAACATATGTTACTATGGATTCCTTTTCATTGCCTTTTGCAGTCACTGAAATGGCACATCCATTTTATGACATATGCTGTATATGTATTTTTTGATCACAAAACATCACTTTAGTGCTGTTGATACATTGACCATTTTTTAACATAAAATGGACAGAAAATGTCCATGGGGAAAGACAAAACACTAAGATGAAATATGAGTGACTGAGCACAAATATGAGAATAGGTTTTACAGGATTATGTTAAGTGTCCTTTAGATTGTAAAGATGTCATCTAACGTAAAACTCTAATGTACCAGATGCTGTCCAAATAGATCACAAAATGAAAGTCCTCATGCTGAGCAGGGCTTAAAATAGAGCAGCTGATGAGTAAGACACTCTCTCTTATATAAACTTCACATTTCATGCACTAAGACATTTCATTGTCAGATATTCGTGGGGTTGCTATTTTCCATGAAAAATCTGCAGCAGAACAAAAGCATCGAATTGTTTCCCTTCTCAGGCTCCAAGATTGTTATTTTCATGCCACACAGAAACTCCCTTCTAGTCTGCTTTGTGATTCATGTGTTTGGCTGAATAACTTTCCTGGAACTCAGAACAAGAGGGAAACCTTCCCTAAGCACTTCCTGTCTTTCTACATGTACTAATAACATGACTGAGTCCTCCCACCTTTCCCATTTACA
Organism: Erpornis zantholeuca; assembly: GCA_013400515.1. Lineage (NCBI taxonomy): Eukaryota > Metazoa > Chordata > Aves > Passeriformes > Timaliidae > Erpornis > Erpornis zantholeuca. The sequence goes on from VZTN01011485.1 coordinate 316,942, forward strand.
ACACTCCAGGCACACCTACTGGTTGATATAAGCCTCAGAATTAGCCTGCTTTTGCTCTGGTTTTTAAATAGCAGCTTTTTCTCTAGCAACAAAACTGCTTTTTTGTCTACCATTAGTATGTACCAAAGCAGTATTAACAGCCTGCTTAATTAATAGATAACGGAGAAGTTGTAGCTTGGCATGCAACACAAAAGATGCATTGCTCCTTCCCTTTTTCCTGTCTGCAGCCACTCACAGCTTTGAAAGCATCCTAACCTTAAAACCTTGCACAGAAAGATGGAATGCTGAGGGGAAGCACAACCCACGTCACGTGTTTAAAACCCTGAGAGCGTGCAGGCCTCACTCCAGAGGCCTAATGGAACAAGGATGAAACCAATGCTGAATTTTGACTGTGTAAGAATTAAGTAAAAACACCAGAATAAGGTCTAGTATATTTACAAGATGAAACACCATAAAAATAGTCACTGTCCCACTGTCCTGTTACAGCCTGTCCATCTGGAAATCCATCCTCCCACCATGGATTGTTAAACTCCTATTAGAGTGATCAGCACGAACTAAAAAGAGAATCAAGCCCCTAACTTTTGTTGATCACAAAGCTTCTGTTCAAATTATGTGTCCTAAGCATCATGATTTCCTTGTATTTGGAAAACAGGTAAAATGTTTTGTGCAACTGATATAAAAAACCAACTGGAGGTGCTGAGTGACTCCCCAAACTCTTTAGAAGGGCTGCCATGAGCTGCTCCAGTCCTAATTGTGGCTTTGCATTTGATTTACTATGTGGGTGTAATCCTGACCAACTCATTAATCTCCAGGCCTGTTTTTCCAATCTGCAAAAGGGAGGATATTATACCTATTTAATGAATACAGTCTGTGGCTGTTAATTAGTTAAAAAACCCACTATTTAAATGACATTTACAATTCCACCTATACTTTTCTGTTCAACTGTTTCTGCTTCTTATTTACCCTTTTGAACAAGCAAATCAAGGCTGGTTGAAATTCATTCTCTGTTCATTTCAGTACCAAAAGGAAAAGTTTTGGTGTTTAATGGAACATAGAAAATTGTAAGACCCCTACCAAGAAAGGGCAGCAAAACTCCACCCAGAATCTTAGTGTCCTCAGTAAATCTTGAACAAATACTGTCAGCAATTTCAAGAGTGTATTTGGCCCAATTCTCTTCTATCAAAATGGCTTCTAGAATTCTTTATTATTTTTTGTGAAGGGAGGCAAGAAGCTCACACCAGCTAACTTTAGGTTCATACATGATGTGTAAAAAAAAGTAAGTAATAAATATGGTGTTGACTCAAATCTACTCCAAGAATGAATACTAATTTCTTATCAACAAAAATGATAAATAGAACTCTAGGAAACATTTTAATAAAATCCTAGGAAAAAAAGAAAAGAAGAAATGCTGTTATTTGAAAAGGCTGTAGCCTTTTAGAATTTTCAACTCAAAATATTTTACTCACAAACATTTTCTTAACATATTTACAGTTTACTATGTCTCCTTCCAGTTCAGACTTCTGGTCTCTGAAATACAAACTCAATTTCATATTTTTTTAATGAAGTAAAAACTCTGAAGTGTGTTAGCCTTGATTAAGGTCAAATCCAGATAAAGACAGAAATTCTTTGTCCTGAACCTTCTATAAAGATTGAAAATATATTGCAAAGAAGTACTTAGAATGAATTTCTTCATTCCCTGGCTTTTACCTGATTTTCCTCCTCAGATTCTTCTTTCTGTCCCTGTTATGCTGGCAGACAGTGGATTGCTAACTCTTGGGAATTCCTATTGAGTCTCTAAATGTTAATTGGTGTTCTCAGAGACCACAGGGCTGAAATCAATGGATTGTATAAGAATATTCTCTTTTTGCCTGAAACAAGCTTTTAGCCCTTGAAATCATGATAAAGGCTCGGAGGAAGAAGAATGGGTTTTAAAAAGCTCAGAAGGAAGCAGGCACATGAAGAAGTCAGCATTTCTTGCTTTATGGGTTTTGATGCTCAAATTTGGAAACATCGTGGTAGGAGGTGCAGCCTTTAAAGCAGTAAGTGTTTATAAAAACAGAAGCAGAAAAACCTAACATCCCCCTGGCTTAGATGTTGTAATAACTCAAGAATTTGATGAACTGGGAAAAGAATGAGCCTGCAATAGCTTATTATGATAAAACTCTTATTTTGAAGAGGTCTGAGCCAGCCACACACGAGTTGAGGCAGACTACAGTAAACAGGTCACCCCTCTGAGATTTTTTGCATCAGTCTGCAAACAATCCAAGCCATAGTTTGCAGTTTCTTCTGCCCTCATAACTCGGTTGAAACAAGGCACCAAATCTGTGTAACAGGGTCAGAAACAAGGCTCAGTAATCTTTGGGGTTTATAATGTATAAACAGAACAAGAAATCCAGATATTCAAATTATTAATCTCTATAGTTTTCTGTGAGCTTTGACTTCTCTGGCTGTAGGTAAGATCATAGCTTGTATGTCTAGAGACAAATGGAGGAAGAGATTGGATAAAAAGGTAAGACAGCTTAATTAATATTGCATGGCTGAAAACCTATAAACAAACAGCAGCTGTTTAAAATGCTCTAAAGCAGTTGGATCCATAGCTAGGTGCTAAAATAGATATCACATCTTGGGCATATTTTGGAAGACATTAAAAAATAAACACATAAAATTCTATCTCCAAACTATTGCACAAAAATTCACTCTCCAAAGACTCAGAGATTTGGATACTCTATATCTCTAGCTGGGGTCATGAATCATGTTTCAGAGAAAACACAACCATAACATCAGAGGACTAATTTGGTTGGTTACTTCCGAACATCTGTGGGTGTTCCAGAGACATGTCAAGACTGCTTGAAGGGAACCCCTGCTCAAAAAAATCCAACAAAAAACCCATTTTTTGCATTACCAGTTGAGGAACTAGATTCCTTTTTATGCATGGAAACAGTTTCCTAGATTTAAAAACTTGCAGATTCTAAAGTGATACCACTGACATGGCCTTAGGCTGCACTTAATGGAGATCATACCTGCCACTCTTCTTGACACAAAGCCAAAATTCTAAGACCAGAAAAGTGGTAGCATTCTAAGACCAGAAAAGTAGCATTCAAATGTGAATACAGCAAAGAAAATCAGCTGGGACATGAGCTACTTGTTCCAATATTCTATTAATAAAACACAATTTTCAGTACAATTGCCACATAGCACACCCTCTTCCTGTTTTTAAATAGCAATTCTAAGCTAAAAATGAGTCTAAATTTTGGTGTTTAAACATGGTGTAAGCATTAACATATTAACATAGCTAAGGAGGCAGTTAAAATTCTGCCTAAGATCTAATTTACTACATTCTCAGAAAAAAAACAAACCACAAAATCTGAAAATTAATCGGATGAGAGTTGTCTGGGTGAGGAAATGCTTTTGCTTTTGTATCTGACACACCAGTGCACAGTGCCCTGAGCCGAGCACACAACTGAGCTGGTCTGCCCAGCAGCTCCCGTGATTTGTGGGGTGCTCTGCTTCAAGGGCTCCCTCAAGTACTCTGCAAGGAGAAAATGTTCTACCTTTGGTCAAGCCTCACCTCTCCTGTTTGCCTTTTGTCTATAGAAATGCGTGGCAGAAGGGTGGTGCAAACTTTTTTGGCGTCAGGAGCTGAACTCAGGTCTTGTCAAATTTAAAAATGTCGTTTCTTAGCTCTTCACCCTTAAAATTTTAAGGTGTAAGATGCCTGACTCACCAACAGATAGAAATTCCCTGCACTGACCTGACAATCTATTTGCAGGCAAGTCATGGAATAGGACTGGTATATATCATCATATGGTGAAATTTGGATTTTGATTAACCAGATGCTGTTATTTTCTTTAATATCTCATGAATAGAAACTACGGTATAAAAACAATTCAAAACAATCGTTCACTGGGAAATCTGACATATGGCCTACTAAGCTGCTCTCCTACAGAAATAGCTAAAGATCATTACTCTTGGCATCATTCCCTACAACAGGCACTGGGCTCATTAAAACAGACAGTATGTGATTGAGTCCATAAGGAAGATTATTCTTACAGATGGGTAGAAACAATGAGCAAAACTACAAAGACTTAGTTGAAAGAAGTAGTCAAGGAGACTTCTCCACCTCCAGAACTTCTGTGCACTGAAATCAAAGCAGCACTATTTTGCTGGAAATAAAAGGATGCATTTTCTCCTCTTCCTTCATGGTATACATTTCCATTCTGCTAATGTAGGGTACTTCATTTAACTTGTTCTGCTGGAGGGTTTCTCCCGAGTAGGAATATCCTGGTGTGAACAGCAAGTTTGTATCCAGCAGGGGCCACTTGTTGACTGTGTTTAGTCCCCATTCAATTAGGTGGAAACGAATTATGAATGCTGTCCCTGGCTGAGCCCACGTCCTGCGATAGTGGATTGGGATAACCACAACCACGCCGTGACGCAATCCTGCTGCAATCCACTCTTCCCTGGCGATGTTACACTAGGAAACGTAAACCAAACCTCTGGGATGTGGCATCACAGGACAGGAAATGTTAAGACAATTAGGATGTGGCAATGATAATCTGATGCAGCAATCACGCAATCACGTTTAGCAAACGTTTGCATTTGAAAGCAGCTATGCTGTGATTATGTTCTTGCAACACATCCCCTTTACACTGCTGTGTGGATTGGCTAAATTTAGACTAGAATATAGTGCAGTAGATGGCTTTATCACATTCCATCGCTGGCCTTTTGCACATGCTGAATGGAACTGATGCTGCGAGCAGCTCTGGCAACGTGTGACCGCGCTGGGAGGCGATGGAGCAGCAGTGACAGAGACACCACGTCAGCAGCACACACGTCGCTCCAAGGCAAGCTGGAGGCCGAAGGCTCAGAGACAGATGCGGTGTGTGACACAACACAGACTCCGCGACAGGGTAGTGTGAGGCACGCACACACCCGCCGGGGTGACGCGGGGCTGCCGCGGGGCCCCACAGCACCGGGAACCTGCGGATGGATGCAGCCCAAGGACACGATGGTGACCCTCAGGCAGGGCGCGTCGAGGGCAAAGCGCCCATGTGTTGAGGCCCAGAGAAGCTGACCCTAAAGGTGGATGGGTCATCACACCACGGCACCGCTTCCCTGAGGCACAAGGGCGGTCTCCAGGGCCAGGCCGGGGCCTCGCCGCCAAGGGAAGGAAGGAGACGAGGCCCAGGCACAGCGACCGCGCTGAGGCAGCGCCGCTATGACCTTAACACCTCGGCGCGTGACGTCACGGCCTCGGCTTACGTCATATGGCAGTGACGCAGCAGCAAGCGCGAACTCCATAGGCGGGGCGGGGAGCGGGCGGGAGCACCGCCGCGAAAGAAGCGCGGGCGAGGCAAAGCCCTCCCCGCCGCTGCGGGCACA
>VZTN01011485.1:322866-443229 GCA_013400515.1 Erpornis zantholeuca
GTGCCCCGGAGGGCAGGGGCGGCCCCGGGTCTCCGGGGGGGCGTGCCGGGCTGTGCCCCTTCCCCGGTGCGAGTCGCCCCCAGGGGCAGGGAGGCTCGGGTGGGTCTCACAGAGGGGTCGGTGCCCCTTCCCCCGCCACCGGAGCGGCCCTGCCCGAGCGGGTCCCCGGGGTCTCCGCCGGTCACTCCGGGAGCGGGGAGGCCCCGTGTGCAAGCCCAGAGCGATGGCGGTACTTGGGAATTCCCTGTCTGTGTCTGACGGTGGCCGGTCCCACCCGCGGGCAGGTGCCAGCCTCAGGCCGGGGGCTCCTGGCGTCCGCCCGGAGCATCCCGGGCACACGGCGGGGGATTTTCCGCGGGGATCCCCCTAATCCCGAGCAGCTTTCCCGGTGCCCTGTCGGACACCTGTGTGCGCCTTTCCTGTCGCAAGGAAAGGAAGGTTTTCCCTCAGCAGTGAACGTAACACACCGGGATCACGAAGGTGGCCTCCCAAGATCAGGATTTTGCGCTTGAGGAGGCAAGGGAGTCACTTTGCATTTTTAATTGCTGAGGTTTCTGTTACTCCAGTGCCTCGATTACAACAGTTTTGGGAAGATTTTCGTACTTGAAAAATAACGGTGAAAGAACAAGTGGGTGTGTTTTCTTGCCTTGGAAGCAAATATGCCGACTGGAATTTTAAAGTATTTCCTTAGTATGTGAGGTAGAAAGGGTCAGCTGCAGAGCATGATTGTCTGCTTGAATAATTTTGAATCTAATCTCTTTTCAAAATTCAGTCTTTAAGTAGAACTTTTCTTTAAATTCTGGAACTTCAACATTCAAAATACCGTGTTTCTTTTTTTAACACACTCGTATTAAAAGTACCTGTCCTACCTGTTAATCTTTTCTTTTATCAAAAGGACTTTTTAAATGTGAGTGACTGATAATACACAGGCTGCACTAAGTCTGTAAGGGAGAAAAGAAAGGATGTTTGTTCCAATTAAGTATTAATTCTGGCTAACTGTCTCTGTAAATGGTCTTGCAGAAGGCTGAGGTTAAACTCTGCCCTCTTCAGAAGGTATGTTTTGTATCCTCCAGGAATATGCAAATATAAATAGCTCTTTGAAGCATCAGGAACTATAGACCTCTCTCTGGTTACTCTAAACCACAGCTGCTTATTAAGGGGAAAGGCTTTACTCCTCCTGACTACTGTGGGTTTGTGCTTCTCATGACCATTCTTGGGTTTTTATGCCTGCTTGTAGAAATCGAGTGTGTAAAATAATCTACAGCCACAGCATTTCTTTGGGGTTTTATGCTGTTTTATCCCATATTCTCTTCTGTGCATTGTCTGTTTGGATGCCAGCTGTGGTGTGTGGGGTTGTGTAGGCTCAAGCTCTGTGAAAGAAGTTCCTTGGGAGAGTAGACAAGAGAGAAGCACCACAGAGAATGTGTGGAAAGCTGTTTGGTTTGGGTGTCAGGAAGCTCAGGTGGCTGGAGCTGGTGTTCCACAAAGCCAGAGCTGGAATTAGGGCCTGCTGCAGTGTCACTGTCACCACGTGTCCAAGAGACTTTCTGTGTTTGGGGGCCCTTGCTAGGAATGTATTAGGAAGGTGATGTTTGTCAGGGGACTTCATAGGAGATTTGTTTTTTTCCTTTAAATACCTACTCTCAAGGGTTCTTTTGGGAAACTGAGAATGAGGAGCATTCATTGGATTTGTTTGGCAGAACTTCAAGTTGCACACAGTTCTTTGATGAAGTGTGAGACTGATGGCAAAGCTGAGACCTGTGAGAGCTGCAGGTGAGGAAGGCAGGTTTTTCCAAGGGAATTGATACCAAGCACGCTGGAAACACCAGCAGGTTAATGCAGGTTAATTCATTTACAGGAGTATGGAAGTGCTGTTTTCATGCCCAAATAGAATATTTTAAGCTGTTTTCAGCATGGGGCCCATTGCCTGTGTTGTAACACTTTGACAGGAGTACAGGAAAACCTGAAGGAATCCATTATTAAGTAAAACAAAGTAAATCTGATGCATCCTGTAGTGACTTTCTGTTTCTGTTCTACAACCTGCATGCTTTTCATTTTTAACCTTTATAATCACTTTTCCCATAGTTCCCTTTCTAAGAATGGGGAGAAAAGTAGTAAAAAGCAGCTGCCTGAATCCCCAAGTGTTAGGAAGTTCTCTGAAGTTAGTTGTCTTCAAGAAAAGCTGTATAAAGGCATATCATGTGCAAATGACTGCAAAGAGAAGCCCAAAATAAATACATATTTTTAATCTTGTGTAGCTTTTTGGTTCTCACTGCGTTTACAGAATGCAATATTTAAGCTTTCTCTGTTTACTTTGATACATTAAACATGTTTTGAAACTTTAATTTTTGGCTGTCATCATATTTTGAGAGCTTCAGCCTGAAATAATTGATTTTGATAAATGGAGTAGCTGACTGGATGATGCTGACTGGAACTGAGTTACCAACTTTTGATGTTTGGTTATGGAAAGTTCTGCTTAAACAACCCACAGAAATTATGATCAATGTTTTGGAGGTGCTTGAAGATGCAAATAAGGTGGTTTATGACATTTTCAAACCTGGTGGAAGAGCTTTCAGTCTTTCTAAGAATTGCTGTAGATGGATTTTAGGTAGTGAATTGATAATGAATGAAGCAAAGGTGTGCTCCGCTGCGTGGTGTGTGTATATATCTGTATGTATGTGGTGGTCTTGCATTGCACTAGGAAATATGTTCTGTCTTCAGTGAGATCAAATCCCAACTGATGCTCAGGTGTTACATAGTTGAAACTCAAGATATTGAAGCAGTAAAAATTTTGCACTTAAAAAATCAGAAGGCTTTTCTTTCTAAGAGTTGGTGTATTGAGTTATTCAAGAAGCCTGTTTAAGTTTTGAGGATTTTTTTGTGTGAGGAAGAAATCTCAGTTGTGATTATCCCATTGCTTTTATCTGTGTTTAATCACTCTGAACATTGTCAGGTAACCTGTGATGTCTAGTTAATTGAGCTTCACATTGAATGGGGTGGATACTGGGGTAACTCACTGCAGTTAACTGCACATTGCACCTGCCTTTTTTACCTCAATTTGTCAGAAAAACGCAGTAAGGCTACTTATCCAAGGCCCAGACTTCATCTCCTTGGAAACCTGATCTTTCACCAGATGTTGAGAAATGTAATTTCTTTTTTAATCCATTCTGTAGAAGAACACAGATCAAAACAGCATCTTCAGGCTTTCTTAGTCTGGAATATTCATTAACTAAAAAAATAGTCTGACATTTCAGTCTTTGCCCCAAAGAAGATTGATAGTTTCTGTTGTGTTTGGTATTATTTCAAATTTATTTTAGCTGATGCTCAAGTTTCTGGTTTATAGTTTAATTCAATTCAAGAACTGGCTGATAATAGGTTCTTCATGTGTAAAGTACAGCATTGTTTGAGGACCCAGCTCCTTCCATGCCTGCAAGGATTCATCTTTCTTCCCTCTGTTCAGGTCAGGCTTTCTCCTCTGCAGCGGCAAAAAGATATTTCTTAGGCAGCACATTGAGAATTTGTAACCTTTTCAGTCTGCTGCCATTTGAGAAGCTGTAATTCAATGTCTGCTATGTCAGATGCACTTCTGGGTCAGCTGCTGATGTCAGAACAGCTTGTGACCCCGTGCTGAGGCTCTGCCGGGGTTTAGTAGGTTGGCCTTGAGCAGGAATGGTGCCAGTAGGCTACTCAGAGAGCAGGAGAGCTCCTTGGCAGGAGTTTAGAGGGGAGAATTAACGAGCCACGTTTCTTGGGGCCCAAGGTGTTGACGTTCTCTGCTGACTTCCAAGAGGCCCATTCACGAGTCCAAGCAGCTGAGGCAGGTGGTTGTAGTTCTCGGGGTTGTTTTGGCAGGGTTTTCCTTGTAGGTGTTGGTGGGCTCTGTTTTTTAGTTTGGGAGGTACAAGGCAAATTAGGGGTACCTGGGAAGGGCTAAACACATTGCTAAATCCTTAGCAGTTCTTCCCTGTGTGGCTGGGATGGAAATCCATCTTCCCATGGGCAGCTGCTGTAGCACTGGGAAGGGTGTTTGGTGATTCCTAGGCAGCATCTTTTGGCACCATGTCTCTGAAATCACTTTCCTAGGAAGACACTTTATAGTAATTCTTAGGTGCTCATTCAGCTGCAGCCTTTTGCCTTAATTCCCTTCTGTGTCAGCTAAAAATAAGTGAATGGAATCCATGTCTTTTTAAGATTGGATGTATTCTTGATACAGGACTGCTCAGAAAACTCTGAAGTTTTATAATCTGTTTGGTATTGATGCAAGCTTTGAAGGGTGAATGCAGTAAGACTACCAGAGAACTCAGAAATTACTATTATTCTTGATCTCAAGTTCTTTTTACCATGGAAACTTCCTTAAAGTGCCTTTGCCTCTTATAATTTGCCTAACCAAAAAGGACAAAATCACACTGGTAGCTATTGCTAAATAATGCTGTACTGCAGAATATTTATGGGGCAAAGTGAGAAGGAAAAGTTACTTCCTAGAAAAAAGAGGATAAAATAAAGCTAATAAACTTTATTTTAAATTTTCTCCTTTTTTTTTTTTTTTTGTTTGCAAGATTATTTTTCTGTCTTTAAAGCAGTTTGTTTTATGGTTTCCTTGGACTGGTTTGGTTGGTTTTCTTTTCCTTAACTTGTTATGAATGGATTTCTTTGTTGTCTGTGGATTTTTCTTGGAGCATTACGAAATTTAGGACTTCTGTTCCAATTTGAAGCAAAATGATCTATTAAAATATCAAAACTTTTATCGTTTATGTTGTGTGTATGCATTATAGTCCTTAAGAGCGGCAGCAAGTTGGCTTTGGTTTGAATTCTGCTGATATTTTTATCTTTCAATCAAGGACCTCTGATAATTGTATTTTAAATCTCCTTGAGTTTTGGGCCTTCCCCTGCACTTTGGCTACTGACTTATTAGTTTTCATATAACCTTGTAAAATAATACTAACTTTGCCCATGGACTTGAATGGCTTGGTCATTTTTCAGGGATAGAATCTGTGGTCCAGAATAGATTGCAAAAAAATCAGATGTTTATTTTGGAGGTTTATGTTTTTTTAACCTTGTCTTGACCATGATGGAGTTTCCAGTTCGAGGTTCCAGAATTGTTGACTAAGAAGCAGGATGCCTTTTTATTCCTCTGTTGCCTTTCCCAATGTGCTTTGTTGCCAAGGCATTTCATGTAATCTTGGCATTTGCAAATTGGTTTGCAATTTGGTTAATTAACCAATTTAATATTGGTTAAATTAATTCAATAGGTTAATGGAAAAAAGTCTGTATCAATACTGTGCCCTCAACATACTTAAGAATATATTTGTGTTATACTCAAGATATGGCCCAAATTCAGAAATCCAGAAATTTACTTATGTTTGTGATCTTAGAAGGCTCTCATACCTGGAATTGCTTTTTTTCCTTATCAACCTGATAAAGCCCCAGAATATTAGGCAAATTTGCTGTCCTAGAATAACATTTTACTGTGGTTTTAATATATAGCAAATTTCCTATGGCTTGGAAGTTTCTATTACAAACAGTGTTGTTTCCTTCCTATTTGTATAGAGTTTCTTCCTTTTTTTTCCTTATTTTAAAATATATTTTCACTGCAAGGACCATAACAGCCTCTGAATATTGTAGTTTATTTTAGAAACCTGTCAGGTCAGGTTCAGTGACTTCTTAGAGGAACTTGTCACAGAAAAACATCAGAATTGCTCTAAGTCCTGTGATTAAAAACCGATCTGTTCAAAATGTTGGCAAATGCTTTCTATGCAGTTTGGGTCCAAATTCTGGAAGTACTGGAAATTATTCATATTTTAGAAATACAAGGCCTTCAATTGGATATTCCTATTTTAAACAGAAAGATGTAAGAATTTATGCTAGTTTTGATTTGTGTTGGGATTTTCTGTTAGAAATTTTAGGATTTTTATATAAATATGTTTTTCTCTTTCTGAGACATGTGCAACTTGGTCAGCTTGTCTGGCCAGGAAATAATCTGAAGAAAGATGAGTATTTCGCTGTTACAGCATTTTAAAATCTAGTTCAGTCTGTTTAAGATATCCCAGCTGGCAATAAAGAGATCTCAATTACTGTACTTGGCATTATTTGTTGAATGAGGTAATTCCTGTCCTAATTTATCTGACTTGACCATGAGACTCTTCCATAGCAAATGCCTGCTTTATTTTCTTAGCTGGAGTGGCTCTTTATTTGACTTACTCTAATGCTTTTGTCATTAACAAGAGTAAGAGGATGAGGGGAAAAAAAATCCCAGCAGAGGAGAAGGTGACTGCAGTCAGCTGTTGGAGAACTGTACATTCCCATTCCTGGTGGAGATTATCAACTCACCATCTTAGAGCAAATTTTGACAACTGGATACAGCTGATGCTGTTGTGCAAGTTTTCTGGCTGTGTCCTTTCTGTGTGTGTTCTTCCTGAGAATCTGGGTCTGACTGATGGATTTTTGCAGATTTTTAAGGAACGTGTGGGAAATGCCACTGTTCAGGGCAGGATCATCAGGGCTCTGCTCAGATACTTTGACAGGATAAAATCCTGTGGCTGAAAAGAATTACCTGGTTTTGGTGCCCAGCAGTTTGGTTTATAATGATGAATGAATCCTTTGCATCATCTGTGGGCAGCTGGATGAGTTTGGACAGCAGTTGTGATGATCATTTGAACTGGGTTGCCATGGACGATGTAGCCTCCATCAAATGCTCCAACTCCTTCCTGGCTAAGAATTTCCATCCATGTATCCTGTCCCTCTGCTCCATGGTGGCATTTGTGTTTGGGCAAGGATTCAGGCCTGGGGAATCTGCTGGGTCTCAAAGCTCCAGAAGAGTGATTTAAGATTACTGATCCCATACAACTTGTGGCTTCATAAACATTTCTGCTTTTGTAGGTTAGGAAACAGCACAGCTCACGAATTGAGTAGTGCTGAAGGAGAAGTGGGAGAGGCAGGAAGTGTGAAGAGTGCTGTTTTAAATGTGTTACACTGCAACCTTCATGTGGAAGAAGAGGCTTTGTGACAGAGTATTTTTGGATTAAGCTGTGTTGGGTCATTTCTTTCATAAATCTACATAAAAATTGGATGAAAAAATCTGGCTTTGACACTGAAATCCAGGAGCCAGAAAAATAAGCAACTTTTTACTTTCATCTCTGGAGCTATCAGTATTTATTGTGCCATTTTTAAAATCTTCCCTTTTATAACAAGGAAGAGTAACTCGGGCAGACCTCTGACTCTTTTCCCTTTCCCCTCACTGGCCCATGTGCCTCTGGGTTTCCAGATGAACAAATATAGAAGTGTTTCAGATACACGAATCTCTCAGGAGCTCATTCACCACTGTCACCTGACTTTGCCAGAGCTGAACACTTATGTGTCCAAGTTGTTGTCAAACTGATAATTTATGTAAAATTGGCAGAGACCCAGCAATGTCTCCAGTTAAACTTGCCAGGAAGTCTGGAGGAAGTGGAATATAGGAAAGAGACTGAGTGGAAGACGATTTTTTTCCAACACAATGCATGGTTTGAACTTCACTAATTGCTCATACCTCTGCTGCCTTTGAGGAGGGGACCTGTCTGTTTGAAAAAAAAATAAAAAATCTTGAATTGCTGATTAAAAATGATTCTCAAACATGGCACAGATCTCATCTTGCTGCCAGTTCATTTAAATATTCTGTTTTCCAGAAGCAGAGCTCTCTAAAATCTATCCAGGCTTCCATTTAGAGAAATATTGGCACCATAGTTTGTTCTTGATGTTCTTATCAAATAGCTTTTCAGGAGAATTGTTCTTGTGTTCAGTGGCATGAAAAACTTTTCAAGACTGTAATGTACCCTTATTAAAAAGATTTACTAAAAATTTTGAACTTTGTCTTACTTTCAATTTATATTCCAAATAAAGTTTAATTCAGCAGATAACAGAAGAATCTGTGCCTTCTACTTAAAGTGAATTGGCTTACTTTTTCCCTAGAGCATATGAACACTAATAAGGACCAAATAGTTGCACATCTTGGATAGAAGCAGAACCAAAAAACCCCCAACTCTTCCATGTAACAAAACAGTGAGCAAAAAGTACCTGTTGGTATCTCATTAGAGACCCAGGTAGTGTTGTAGCATATTGATGGTCATTAGTCAACATTTTAAGATTTTTGAAGTTCCTTTAAGTGCTTAAATTAGCGTTGGAGAGTTCTGGGGGCTTTTTATACAAAATGAGCATTGCTTTTAGAACAGGATTTGCTCAGGCAAGTGCCTAAGCCTCCATGGATTCATTCATGGTGTGCTGTAACGCTTGTGTAATCTACTTCCTTTGGCACACATTTCAGACGCATACTTCTTATTTTTTAAAGCAAATATTTGGTCACTTGTTTGACTCGTCCTCTAGTTTTAGGATATTTCTGTGGTTTGCTAGTTTCCCGTAGCCCCAAACATACTGGAATGATTGTGTTTGTTGACAAACCTGGAAAAGTACTGGTTTCTGTTATTTGTCAATGAAACCTGTTTTTCCATTTTTCTGTTGGATATTGTTTGGTGACTTTGGAAAACCTGGTAACTGGTGTCTTAGCTGGCCTCTGACTTTATTTACAGACACACACACTCAGGAATTCACCCTTAGAATTGCCTGTGTGGGGCTTTCTGTCCTTTTGTCTCAGTTCTGTGAGTGCTTTGTTTGCTCTTTTGTGCGTGTGTGTTGTGTGGCGGTGACGATGTTTTGGAGCGATGCTGCGTTGGCAACCAGGTCACAGAATAATATTGGTGCAAGTTCTCAGGTTTGCCTGGAGGAGTGGCTGGCAAGCGGATTTCAAAGACTTTCAGGAAGCAGAAAAAGAAACTTCCCTGCCCTTCCAATACCTGGGAGAATCTTGGTGCACTAGCTTAAAGGAGAAACGTTAGGGATATGTACAGCTAACTTTGATTGCCGTTTCCAGCAAACCTCATTGCATGCTGTAGTGAAGGATTACAGTTTTTCGCCTCCAAATACAACCCAGCACATCCCCTTTAACTCCTCCCTATGACGGAATTTGGCTGAGTCTTTGTTTGGCAGCAGCAAGTGAGTTTCTTTTCAATCATGTAGTTCTGTATTTTCCACACATCCTTCCAGAAGTGTACTCATCACAATCATTTCCACATGGTGAGCTTTTCCTTGTTTTCCACCCCTCAAAGGGCTGGTCACTCAGTTCTTGGTGGCTCCTTGTGTTGTGTTCTGCTTTTATCTTTCCAGCTGTAGGCATCAGTCATCTCAGTGCAGTAAGATTGGATGGTTTCATGTGCCATCCCCACACAGAGCAATGTTTCTTAAACCTAACCTGAGTAACATTCATCCAGGTTCTTTCTTGACTGTGCTCCTGTGGATTGGAGATGGATTTCTCTTGGGTGTTGATAAAACAGCCTTCTAGAAAAGGAGCAAATTTGTCCAAAGCAGCAGCTCACAAACAAAATAAATACATTTCAGCGTGTTTCTTGAATGCTTCTATGACTCTGGAGGCTTTGTAGTGTTACATTTGCTGTAATCTCTTTTTAGGAGTTTACCTGTGTGCTCCCACGTTCAGGTGTGTGTTGGCAAGGGATGTTATATGGACACTGGCCAGTGAGCCCATCATCTCTCCCCTCCATTGTACAGTGGTGGTACCTGTTTGACTTCCTGAACCACCTTACCATCATCTTCTCAGACTTAGAGCTTTTTTAAAAATTACTTCTTTACAGGATTCGTTTTAATCTATTTTGGATCTCTGAACAGTTCACTGTAGGTAAGCACCAGTGCTCTATGGGAGTACCCAGCTGAATGCTGAAGCCAGGAGGTTAAAAACTCCTGCAGTTACAAAGGGTTGAAAGGTTAGATTTTCAACTTTTCAACTAATGAAATAGTGTGAATTCTGTTACCTGGATCTCCCAAAGAGGAGCCTATGCTGCCCTGTAAAAATCCACCTAGCCCTGTATTAAATAAACTATTGAACTGATTCATAGTTACTGTGTGTGAGCTGAGAAAGGATTAGTCAATAGCATTGGTTCTGGCATTTTCCACTTGGCTTGCTTGAGAAATACATGTGCCCTTTCTAACTAGCAGCCAACACTCCTGTTTCTGTATGTCACACTTCCAAGAGGAAGTGACTGAGGGTGGAAGGACTTTATCGACTGGCAGTTCCCAGGGCAGCGTTAGAGAGGTGCACAAAAGAATCCATGCCTTGGTAAACAAGGATATCAAGCTGGACTCAAAGGTGGGTTGATCTATGTAGGATGTTAATTATGTCATAACTTTAATACTTTCCCAGACTTGATAAAGTGTGAATAGAAAACTGAAAAGAGTTCAAGGAATGAACTGGTTTGCAAACATAAATTTACGGTGTCAGATGGAGGGAACACAACTAAACTTATTTAAAGGAGGAAAAAGCAAGTCACTGGATTAATCCTTCAGTCAATGAGCTGATAATGTTATCTGGTAGGAGAAAATGAAATGAGGTTTAATAGCGGATAGATGACTTAGTGAAATTCAGGCTCGAAAAGCTGGAAGTTAGGAACAAGAAGAACTAAGCTATGGAACAGAAAAGGTGGGAGGCGGATAATGAATTCTTACAACACATCAGTTCTTGCAGGATATCTTTGTGAAGTAAACTTTGGCCTGAATTACAGCATATCAGTGTGTCCTATAAAATAGTAGATGAGGTTGCCTCCTGTTGCAGCAGAGGAGAGCGGAACACATGATTTTACAAGGGACAGATATGAATGAATCTGGTATCAGTGTTAAGATAAAACTTGCCTGCTTATCTGTATGATACTCTGGGTTTGAGTAGAAGGAAGTGGAAGGACATACAGCTTTTACCAGGCTGAGAAGGAGAGGGAGGGCCAGAGAGACTTGGAGCAGAGAGGAGGGGACTACAGAGACTCTTGCAGCAAAACAGGTTAGAAGGTTAAAAATACTACTGGGGGTTCTCATGTTGTTATTCTCTAAAGCATAGATAAAATGTAATGCCAAAAGTTTTGTTCAGCAAAACTAAAAACTCACGTTTGGTCTGTAATCTTAATAATTAAAGGGAACAAAATACAATGCTTCTTTATTTTGAAATAAGAATATCAAGTTTTAATACCTGTGATAAGGTGAAAATTTCTAGCACTGATACTTGAGGGATACAAAAGTGGAAGAGGAGCTGATACTCATATTTAGGAAAACAAAGTGATTTAATATGAAGATCATGAAAGTGCCTTTACATTTGTCAGTTAAGTTACTCAGGGTAAATTTTTTGTGTTTAGAATTTATGGAATATAAATTTAAGCTTATACCTTTAGGGACAACAAATAAATTCAATGCGTGTGGAAGAGGAGACAGAGCCTTTGAAGATAGCTGAAGGGACTTTAGCAGATATCCTTGAAAAGCATTTCAGAGCATCAGATGAGTGACTGAAGAAAACACACATACAAAAAGGATATGTATTTCTCTATTAAAGTTAGGGCACAAAAGTGCATGAGACTGAAGTTAACACTGCAGAAAAATAGGACTCTGAAAAAAGCCAGAACTGTTTATATCTGTTGTTTAGTACATGATCCTCTGAAATATGTGATTCTTCTCTGTTCTAAGCATGTTTGTCTGGTTGGGTTTTTCCCCATGCGTAATCAAAGGTCAAAGGTTGGACTTGATGATCTTGGAGGTCTTTTCCAACCTTAATGATTCTATGATCAGTAAAAGTTTGCCTGCTTTAGTGGCTCCTTTGGCCTCTTTTAAAAAGAGAATTGAGAGCTCTACTTAATGATAGGAAAGATCTGATACTGTAGGAAAAACTCGAGGTGAGTGGGGAAGTGTATATGGACTGAAGTGTTTGGCAAGGTGAGGCTCGGGACTGCCATTCCGAGTGTTTGTTTTGGGTGATTTGTGCCTGCTGACTTTTATGTGGTTCCTTGCTCAGTGCTGCTGTTTCTGGGTGCTGCAGAGGAGTTGGGCTGTTCAAACTGGGTTTGAAATTCCACTTACGAAAGCAGACACTGAGCATATAGACCTGGCTTCCTGTATTAGCCTGGTTTTTTCCTGATAAGCTAAGCTTTTGCAAACTGCTTTGCTAAACTCCTAATGTGTGCTGATGGAGTTCAAATGTTCCGCCTGGTGCTGAGTGGTGGTAGGGTGGAAATTGCAGGTGAGTTAACCTAAAGCAAAGTTGACCTGGAAAGGTTTTTTTGAGGACGTTGTATATTTCACACTTTCCCTGTGAGTATTCCATGCGTATCATACTTGTAAATAGAAGTTTCTCTGAATACTTAGACATAGAGATAATGCTGATACCAAAAGAAGGCAAGAGAGGCCATTGTGTGCCATAATGAAGATCCAGTTCCTGTAGAGTCCTGTCTCCAGCAGGACTGTGAGTTGTTCCCAATGAAGTATAGGATTAGGGCCCACAATTATTTTCAGCTCAAGGACTTCACAGGCCACATGTGGTGGTAACCCTCAGCAGAATTCCTTTCCAGGAGCTGGTCCTACCTCTCAGTGCAAACCACTGGAGAGCTTCTAGCCCTCCTGTTACCTGGCAGAGAGATTCCACAGCCTTCCACCTCACCTGAAGAGAGCTGTGTTGATTTGAGCCTTTCAGCCAAGCTTTGTTTGGTGTCCCCATGACATTTGATGGTTTTGAAGACCTCGATCCTGCCATTTTTCTAAGCTGAAGAGGACCAGTTTATTTCATTGTTCCTTAAGCAGAACTCATTGCCTCTCTTGTTCTACTGAATGAAAGTAGAAAGTTTTCCATTTTCTAATAAATTTAATTGCTGTGGATTTGTTGGATGATATCCAAGCCATCCTCTGTTCAGGAGCTGTAAATAATTATGAGCATTTGTAAGTGGTAACTAAGGGACTGCATTATTAATATTTGGCACAAGTCTGCTACTTGCAGAAAGAAAATCATCTAAACCTACTTAAGCTTTTTTGAGGAGGAATGTGAACTGCCTTGTGATCTTTCCTAGGTCCACTAGGGATCAGACTGCGTAGGTTGTGGAATGTTCTCTTTTGGAATAAAACAATGGGTTGGAAAAACTTCTGGTTGCAACTGTTAGTCAGATGTCCCTTTGCTCTGTTGCATCCGTTCTTGATTAGGAGAGGAAAGGAGGATGTGGATGGATGGATCTTTGAGTCAAGGACAAAACATCATTAAAAATAAAATCAAGCATGCAGCCTTCAGTTTTATGAAGAGTACTTTTTTGAAGTGGGTGGCTGTGGTTTGTTGTGTTGGGTTTTTTCTGAACAGGCTTTTTTCCTCAGTTGCCCATGTTTGGTCTTGGCAGGATTTTTTGTCTCTCTTTTTTTTTTANCTGTATTACACAGTGTTCTTCCCCACTTTCATTTCCATTATTTTTAATTTTTATGATGCTGGAGATGTCTGCATAGCATAAGAATCCCATTAAGTGAACTGCTGGTGTTCCCTGATCTTTCCTCTGCCTTTATAAAGGCTGTCATGATTAGGGAACACGAGTCTTTGTGCCAAATACAGCAGCGATTTTAAAACTTCTTCAGTTTCAGTTGTAACACAAAAGTGTGCATTCAGACTTGACTGATGATTTAAATTAGAAATCCTAGATTTAAAAGCATGTCTGAGGCTTGTATCAAGCTGCATCTCTGGCTGCTGAATGTCACCAGTTTGGCAATTTGGTGGCTCTCAACATCAGCATGAATGTACAGAGGCATGAAAAAGGATTATGTTGTATCAGCCTTTTCTCTAAAGGGCTGTCCTATTGCTGTAGGCCTTTCTCAAGAAAATAAAGCTCATACTCCCACTGCAGCAGTGACTGCAGAGTGGATAGAAATACTCCTCTACAGTGTCTGTATATTCATAACTTGTCATTCACAAAAGAGCAGGGAAAATGTCACAGTGCAGATGTGGATCAGTAGAAAGGTTTGAGCACACCTTGTCTTGCTCAAACCGAGGAGCGATTTGTGTGTTGAAAACAAATCCTGTGGGAGTGCTGTAAATATCTTGGAAGTGCAGAAAAGCTGTAACAGGGATATTTTAACCATTTACTGTAGCTGAATGGGACATTTTTTTCCTTTCCCCTTTTCTGACACCTCTCCTCCCCTTGCTTTGAGCTGCTTTTGGGTATCATCTGACCTTTCAGCAAGACAGCTGAGATTTCAAACCCCCCGAAAGACTGCTTTCTCTCAAGTTGTTATTCAGCCTGATGAATTCAACACAGTCCACATAGAGGCTCTGGGGACTTTATAAAAGTCTTTGCTGGAGTACTGGAAGGAAAATCTGGGGAGAGAGTGACAAGAGAATAAAAAAAGGAGTAAAGCCATCCCTTTGGCACTAAGGTGTTCTATCAGCTGTTCTGTGAAACGTTGCTGTGAGGTTTTCAGCAGTATCTCATGCTTATTCTGAACTAGACAAATACAGCTTTCTCCAAGCCATATTCTGATGTTTTTTCCCTAAATTATCACTTGATTTGCTCCATCAAGTCTTGCTTTGAATGCTGTAGCTACAAAGCCAACTCAAAACTGTTAAAAAAGCTGGCATTAGTGATGTGCACATTGTAAGGTGTTTGGGGCTCACCTTGAACGTGTGTCACTCTGCACAGAAAATCCAGTTTATCCAAGGAAGAGAGAAGGAAGCATAAAAAGTAGCTAGTGCTGTAGCAGAAACCAAGACCATTCACTTAAGTGTTCAGCATGTGGTATGGTGAGACATCTAACTTTACTTTTAATGTCCTGCTAAAGGACTTCTTTGGGTTGTCATTGTGGTTTCACTGCCCCTCAGAACTGGAGGCCGCTGTCCTGCTGTCGTGCCTTGCTCCACAGCAGTCCTAAGCATTGCTTTGGCTGGACAGGGAGTTGTACAGCAAAAGTACAGCAAAATTCTGCCCCTAATGTGCTGTGTCAATATTAGTGCTGGCCCGGGGGGCCTTGGGAGCTTGCCCTACTTCTCAGTGTTCTCTATGGCTGCACTTCCAACTGCTTTGTGGCTCTCTCCGAAGGGCAGAGTGTGGGATAATGCCCCAGTGTGAGCTGTCATATCTTGGAAATGCTGCCTGTCTCAGCCTTAGCACCAAATGCCTCCTTTAAAAACCTGGATTTCAGGAATGGGTGGTGTTGTTACCTTGGAAGCATTGACCCAGACTGAAAATGACGTGTATCTTTTTTTGATGATTGTTTCTTTATGTGTTTTCCATGAAACAATTTAGCAAGTGCTGAATTGTTGCAGTTTCAGGGTTTCACTAGTTTGATTTGGATTTAAGGAGCAAATAGGGGGACTTCAGGAAAAGACCCTGCTGAGCTTATTTATGTCAGTGTTTGTTGTTGCTCTACCAACGGAGGGACTCCAGGTGCACAGGGATGTAGCTGCAGCTATTGATCAGGTGCATGTGTGGGGAGAGGTTTTCTTAAAATTGGAAATTGGTCAATAATTTTAAGTTGTAAATTTCTGTTTCCACACAAACTTTGTTAACGTTTACAGTAGCTATGCCATCACTGTATGTTCTCTGGATCTTTTATTTTTTTTTAGCAGATTTCTACTTGTACACTTAACAAAAAGCTGTGATGCCCTCCTATCCAAAAACCACTGGTATTGCAGGAGAACAAAAAATAAGTTGAGCCTCTAAGATAGTCTGAAGGAAGAAAAACAGATGTTCATATGGACGTAATGCATTTGTGTTTGACAGCTGATTTTGTGTGAAGTCAAAAAGAGCTTTTAAGAAACCACTGGGGAAAAATGAACCTCTTGAGGATATGTGTCCTAGAGGAAATGGTAGAGAGGCAGCCAGAGTGAGGAATACCCCAGCTTGGTTCCAGGCAGGGTGAGACTTTCTTTCTTTTCCCAGGGCTTACTTTAGGATGGGAGGGAAAGTGGCAAAGCCTGTTGGCTTTGCTTTGTCAGGCTGGCAGAGTGCTGAGAGCAGGGATGCCTTCTTCCAGCCAGGGATGAAATCCAGCAGGACCAGAGGGAATATGCAAAAACTGGAAATGAAAGTGTCAGCTATAAATAGAACCACCTGTCTTTGCTCCTTCTTGTGATATTTTTGCTCTCTTGTTCCAATGCTTTGTTCCCTGAAGATATAAAGTATTTAGCTGTAGTTTGGCAGTAGATCTCTGAATGAAAGGTCTTGCACATGCCTAATGTGTTTGGGTTCGTTGTAGTAATAACGTGACTGGAAAACAGAATCAGCTCTGTGCAATATCTCTAAAAGTATTTGGACCAGGTGATTCAACACAGAAGAAAATACAGGAAACTAGGATTTTCACCTTAATAGATGCTCTTTGGAGGCTGAAAGAAGTGTGTAGTGGTTCAATCTGTTCAGCTGGAAAATGCTTAACTTCCCATAATGCATAAACTTTAAAAGTCAAGTGAGAAAATATTACTTGGGTAGTATTACTCATGCCATGGCTTTAATGTATTGTCTGGTCTGGATGCCTACAATGCTGCAGTAAGAGATGAGAAGAAAAGGAGAACCTGACAAAAGCCCAGAAAGACTTGGTGGCTGGAAGCTGGAGTAGCTGATGGAGTTCCAAGATAGCACTGTGCCAGTGAGAAGAGTGAATTGAGTTAAAGCTTGTGCTGACTTGAAATGTTAAAGTCAGGAGACCCTGTTACAAGAGGTATTAAAGTATAAGTGTAGTTCTGAGCTTGAGGAAGGAGCCCTGGAAGGGCTTCTGTGGTGTGCCAAGTCACTGATCAGACAGGATGAGTATTATGGTGGGAGCTGACACAGCTTCTGCTTTTGACATAAATGAGGAAGTGTTTTGCTAGGGCACTGTTTCATTTAAAAGACACATTTGTTAGAACTTCGGAGAGGGTTTTGCCTTCCTGCCACTGAAAGGCAACTTTTGAGATTATGAACTACAGGAAGAATATTTGCTGCCTTGTGGGGATCCAGGAGCTTCACTGGGCTGCAGTAAGGAAATTAAATTTGCCCAGATCATATCATAGTGATAATAATACTGTGTACAGTTGGGCTTTATTCATCATCTCTAGATTAAAAGATGTGCATTTAACAATATGTAACTTACTTGTTCTGTTTGGCTAATTGAAGTCTTTAAGACCAGTATCTGGAACATCTGTCTGCTGTAAACTGGTGCTCATACATAGGAGTTGGATGAAATCTTGAAATAAAAAGCTGCATCTTTTGGACTGCAAGTGCAAAAAGGAGGCATTCCCAGCTGTGAATTAGAGGCACTGATTGTAAATTCCCCATTTGTGTAACATGGGGAGTGAGTTAAGTAGCTTACCTACTTGTTATCTTGTGTGCTTCTCCTGCTCCAGAAATGTCAGTCCAGGTTGTGTACAGCCTTCTTACAGAGAAATTTCTAATCTTCTAAAAATTTTGGCTTTGAAGTTGACTCTACAGTGCATCTTCTGTTGTTGACAGATCAGAAGTAATGTGTACAACTTGGGTGACTTCACAGAACCACTGCCTCCTCTGTTGAGAAGGTTTTTGTTGTTTTATGGGTTTGGGTGTGTGTTTTTGATCAAAGCACGCTGGAAGTACATAAGCTATTAAAGAAATCAACTTTGATTAGGTTTTTCCTTGAAGCCCATTAATGTTGGATAATTGATTTACCCACATGGTAGGTTGGATTTTCGTGTCTTTCACACACCCTGCTCTGCCCCCCACCCCTCCCAATCCCTTGAATGGCTTAGGGTTGGTGAGCAAGGATTGCACTCAGTGCTTGTGAAACAGTATGTCCCTCACACATTAGAGGCTGGACCTGGCTTGGAAACGCAGGATTTCAGCTAAGTTTATATTGCAGCAATTGAGAGAGTGGATTTCTTTTGTTGTGTCTGGGTTTGTTTCTTTTAACTCTGTCATTACTGAAAGAACAGTTGATTTTAATGTCAAATGAGTAGATGGAAATAACTGGCCCAAAGGACTTAAAGCTTCTGTTGACTATTAATTGTAAGTCTTCTCATCCTTCCCAGTCTTGAAAATATAATACCTTGTTTCTTCTCACACATATGCAAAATCTTCTGAAGGATTGGAATAAATGAGTATTAAATATCACATCCTAACATTGTTTTTTTGTGAACTTACTTTACCAACATTTAACATTAGTGGACTCTATTTTTAATGTTATTTCGTTCCCTAACTTATATTACAGAAATTCTGGGGTGCTGTGCTGAACAACCTTTCTGAAGCATTGTTTCAAAGTATGTTGGCTTGGTTTTCTTGGATTTAAACAATTAAAACACTTCTGACATTGAGCTCAGTCCTTTTTCTACAAGCAGCTGGGTGTCTCAGGATGACTGATTTTTATTCCATTTTATGGAATAATGGCTGTATCTGTTTCCAGTGAAATCAGTCTGGATGTTTTAGATCAGCAGGACCTGTTGAAATAAGGCATGAAGGAGTGTGCTGATTGAGAGTGGATCTTTCATTGATAGTTAGACCTGGGTGTAATTCTTCTTACTCTTTGTAGGACATCAGCTGTTACCTTACAGATGTTGTGTGGCAGCTATGCTTTTTTGCTAAAACCCTCCTTAATGTATCCATGTTGACATTTGAGATGAAATATGAACATGTATTCCTAGATTATCTGTGGTGATCTTAATGTGTCTATAAAATGTCTTAAGGCACCCAGTAAAACACAGAGTTTGCAGAGCTCTGAGGCAGAATTCAGTGGTCCCTGCTCCAAGGGGAGACACCTGAAGTGCTGGTTCAGTCTCATTCTGTGTGCTGGGGCTGTGTTTAGGAATTACTGCAGCACTATACCCAGTACCTGGTGATGTGAGGACTTGTTGGTTCCAGTAGCCTGTAGAGAGGCTACAGTTTGTTTCAGGTGTAGAGGTTTCATAAATCCCTTCAAGCCTGGCCTTCCAGGAAAGGCAGGTTCCTTTCTGTTTTCCCTGTGGAAGCAGTTTCTTGAAACCTGAGGAGTGCATGTGCTGGCAGATTGATTATTGAAGCAGGCCAAATTCCTTTGGTAACAGCAGCATGTTAGTACTGATTTCCAAGAGTGTGCATCACCACCTATTCACAAGAGCTTGATTAGTTCCCTCGTGGTGTTTCCTTTTGATGGCTGCCCAGAATGAAATATGCAAACAGGCCATAAGCTCACTTCAAAGAATAAGAGCTCAAAGAGTCTAATCTTGGCTGACGAGAAGCTTATGCTACATCAAGCTTTCAGTAATGGTTGCAAACCAGCAAGCTTTGTTGAAACACTCTTGCAGCTGGGATTCAGTGGGTAGGTAGGAGGCAGACACTCCTGAGATGTGAGGGAAGTGGAATCTCCTGTGGCTGAGGGTCAGCTGGATAATCAGGATGCTGGTTCTGATGATGTCTCCAGTGGCTGTTCTGTAGAATTGTAAGCTAGACTTTGAGCTCTGTCCCTACAGGTATATCCCAGTCCCCTGCTAAGGAGGGAGATACTTCATCCATAGCACAGCTGGTCTGAAAAGGTTCCATTCCTGGCACTGCCATGGGTTGGCTTTGGTTTCAATCTATTTTTCCTTTTCTGCTATGAAGGTGATCCATACCTCTATCCATGAGGCCTTCCCGTGTGATTACACACCCTTGAAACACATATTTATTGCTTCACTGAGAGAAGAGCATGAGCTAGGATTTTTGGAGGTTGTTTAATTCTGTTGGGCTGTCTTTCCAGAACCAGCCTGTTTTCTTTTCCTTCCATGCTGTCTGAATCTTTATACTTAGAGCTGCAAACAAATCCAAACCTGGAAGGAGTGCCCGAGACACCACATGAGTGTGCTACCAAGTGGGGGGAATCTGTACAGACCAGAGAAAAGGGTCACCAAGAACCTTATAAAGAACCTTAGGAAGTTAGCAAAGGGATATACCAAGTGCTACACCTGGAGAGGAAAATCCCCATGTCTGAGTACAGATTAGGGACTGAGCAGCTGGAAAATAGCTTGGCAGAAAAGATGTTGATGGTTCTTGAGCCAGCAGTGGTGCCCTTGCAGCAAAGAAGGCCAAGAGCCTCCTGGATTGCGTTAGGAGTTGTGCTGGCAGCGTGCTGAGGGATGTGATCCTTCCCATTTATTGAGCACTGCTGAGACACTTCTGTGTTCTGGGTCTAGTTTTAACCCCCCCGTGCAAGAGAAAGTTATTTTAGTTACCACTGACTGTCTCTTGGTTTTGAGGCAACAGAGAAGTCCTTTGTTGAAGTAGCTGGAATTAAAGACTGTAGGTACTTTCCCTCATAAACAAGGAGAGATAGAAACCAAGAGACCAAGACCTCTCTTGATCTGGAAGTCTCAGTGTTCTGTGAACAAGATAAAATGCATTGTTCTGTGTCTCCATCACCACTGTGAGAGTCTGGAAAGCTGTGAGGTGATGCCATGACCTGTTCTGCTTTCTCAGAGACTCTGCTGATGAACTGATGGTTTTGTTGTGGTAGTGTGTGTACCTGGACAGATTGATCTATTGAGAAACTGTGCATGGAGTTTTTCTTCTGCTTATTGGAGACTTCTTTCCCTCCAGGTCAAAATTGTTTATTTCATAGCTTTGTGGCTGGTTAAAATTCATGGGCTGCTTCTCTCCAGCCTGCTACTTTTTCCTTAGGAAAGATGGGGAGCAGCTGTTGGAAGAGGGGGTCTCTTGGGCAGCCGAGGGCTGTGCCTTAGCTTTCCACAGAGCAGGGCATCCCTGTGCCCTGTTTTGAGGGGCTGGAGTTGCTGCAGGAGGCTGGAGCAGCTCTGGGTGTGTGTGGTCAGGGTCAAAACATGAGCTGCTCCTGTCAGGAGGAGTTCTGAAACTCAGATGTGGATCACAGGCTGCCCAGGGCTCGTGCTCGTGCTGAGGACTCAGTGGTAAAAGGGTAACCTCAGCAAACAAATCAGGGTAAAAAACCCTTCTTTGCATCAGAGAGTGTGGTGAGATACATCTGCATGTGAGAGGAAGCCACAGGGCTTTTTGTTTTCTGGGAGTGCAGAGTACTTGCAGATAGCGTTAGGCAGCCATTAAAACCCAACAGTATCAATATATTGGGAAGGTATGAAATATTCTGACAGCTGCTCCTTAAGTACTGAGGGCAAAGGAAACCACCCTGCTTTAGTTCCTATGGAGTATTCCATGAAAAAGGTTTTGATGTAGGAACTGCTTGTTACTTGCAGCGTTGTGCCCACAGATGCTGGTCTGCATCTTGCAGTCATCCCAGGGACACTTGGAATCCTTGTGCTGCTGAGCTGAAATCTCCCCATTACTGAGTGCATGCATGTCAGGAGCCTCCAGCAGCAGCAAACTGCTGCTAGGGAAGATAAATAACCCCTTTTTCTGTTTTGTGCCAGTTTGTGCTGTGACACTTAACTCCAGCAATGGAATACTGCTGCGAAGGGAAGTAGATGATTTCCTTTCTGGAGCTGTTTTTGGTTCAGTCATTACCCATAGGGACAATGAGTATCTTTTCAATGACTTCTTCAGGAAACCACACCACAGTTTTCCTCTGTCATTGTGAAATTGTGCTTTTGAGATACGAGACACTCGTGATTCATAAAGTTTTGAATTGCATTTCTTTCAGAATAAATCCGTGCGTGCACTGGACATTGCTGTCTCTTGCCTGGGGGTAACCAGAACTGATGGGGCTTGTATACAGAGGTCCTGACTCCTGGGTGGGTGCTTGGCTCATGGAGTTGACCTACTTTAGCTGTGACCTTGATTTGCTCAGAGGTGTTTGTGTACTCGTGATCAGCTTTGCTGCATGATTAAGCTGGTCACGTGTCATCTCACTTTTTTTTAAGGGACAAACAGTAAGATTTCTTTTTACTGTCTCATTAGCTTTGTTTCAGGGGATCGGAGAAAGATGGGATGTGAGGAAGGGGAATCACGAAGGAAGTAATCCCAAACAGGCTGTAGAGACAAACTGTCTTGGATACAGTGACAAAATATCATTTGATTCTTCTCTGCAGGAGAATTCAATCAGGAAGTAGACTATGGCTTTTTTTTCAAGTAGGTCCTTAGAGTACTTTGGCAACAGGTTTTAGAAATGGAAGATTTGAACTTTGTCTATATATATGGGTAACTTTTGTGTTCCATCTCAGAGAGAATTTTTTTTAGGCATTGAACATCCAGCAGATGGAGGCTGAAAAGAAAGTAAAATATTCAATTTCCCAGAATTTTAAGAAAGCCTTGTGAAAAAACATTTCTCTGAACTGTTCACTATTTAGTGGGGCATGCTGATTTTTGCTCTGATCATTGAGTTGACATTTTCTTAACTTTAAAACTCATTTCAAGAGACATGCATGGTTCTTAACTCCTGTATGGCTAAAATGTAGGACTGTGATTGTTAGGACTGGATGAGCATTTGGGACATGGTAGAGAAAAGGCTGACTAAAAAAGAAATTGAGAATTCTGCTCTTGATGTATTTTTTCTGCTTAAATGGTCAAGACACTTACAATAGCTGTTTTGAAACTATCAAATATGGACAGGTATAAAATAGCACAGCTGAATGGATACTTGATTTCAAGAGGTTTTTTTCTATAAAACTGGTATGAAATTTTTGCTTGAGATAAACAACAATTTGTTTTTTGCATTACTGCACGGTGACTTGTGCAGTGTTCTGATTCTGAAGCTGAAATGCTGGCTGTTGCAGGCATTCTTAAAGAGGAAGGACTGTGGTAAACTTAGAACCCCTTCTTCCTCTATCCCCTTTTTTTCTTTGTTCATTCCAGCTCATCCCATCCTTTTGTCTGAGGTCATTATAGATGGGCCATGAAATTATCTAATGTGGTAAAATGTGAGTTCAGCAAGCGCCTTCACATAGAGAGGTGTTCAGAAACACACTAAGTTTAGCTATTGGTAATTTCTGCATGTCATCTGGGACTGCAGATAGTGGGTTTGGGTCTGAACCAAGCACAGAGAAATGGCCAGTGACTGGTTTGACTGAGATTGAGATGCAGTAATCTCGTACACCACAGTAACACAATTGAGTCTCTAGCTGTTGGACTGCTTGGGGAAGAGAGGCAAAGCAGAGAGCTGGGAAAAGGCTGGCATGGGGAGACAGTAGGGCCTGACCTACAAAGAGCTATGGGTGTGAATGGAAGCCTTGCAAAACAAATGTGGTTATGGATTCAATGGCATTTCATGATTTGACTTAAATTTGTATTGATTTAGCTTTGGTCAGTTTTGGTGCTGCCTGGCCTTTTAACATGCCTGTACCTGGACATCCCCACATCCTCAGAAATGGAAGAGGGGTTGGGTTATCTGGGAAAGGACCACAGAGAAGTTGTTGGGTGAGATGGCCAATGAGCCCTCAGCAACAGCTTGGAAGCTCTGCTTCAGGAACAGCACTGATCCTCTGTTCAGGAGTTGGTGGTATGTTGCATGAAGGCCTTGTTGCCTTTGTAAAATCATGGCTCAGGCCTGTTACTTCAGCTAAACAGAAAAGGACTGTGGGAAAGAGCCACAGCTGAATTAGGGGTAGTAAAACATGCTGTGTGACCATCACGTGTACACATCGTGGTGTGCGGTGGTTGGTTGAATTATGTTTGTTAGGCTTTAAAACTGTGTAAACTGATGAGGGGCTAACTGCTTAAAAATGCTGGGTTTTTGCAATAAAGGGCTCACCTTTGCACCTGCTTGGGGAATCTGCATCGCTTCATATCACAACAATGGTACTCAGGCAATGACCCTTACACTGCAGAGCTTCAGTCCTGACTGTTATTACCATAACAGGACCAGAAAGTTAGATAATTTAAGCTTGTGGAATTCTGAATTTGTTATTCTGGCTGAGCTGGAGAAAGTGATACCAAATAACTTTGGATTTTATGAGTTTTCTGTTGGATAATACTTGTAACGTGTCTACATATTTGGCAGGAGAATTGGTTGTGATGCAGTCATCTCGACAGAGTATTGGTTGTTTGGCTTGTAAACTTTTGAGAGTGTCATGGTAGCTGCTTGTGTACTTGGGAAGCTCTACTGCTGTCACAGTTTGGAAGGGCAGTCAGGACACTCACACATACATCAACCAGAAAAATATGTGTCCAATGGAATTTGGAAGTTTTCTTGCAGGGGGAAAATGTAGAACAGTTTCTAAATCTTCCATAGTAAGTTTTGCTGAAAAACTTGTTTTGTGACAGCAATGTAGAAGGGAAGGGCATCCACATGTTATATTATGATTGGGAGACACATTTGAGGGTGCAAGTTGTAGTGTGGGATGTGGATTTTATATCAAATTTGAAGCCTGCAGAATAAAACCATGTTTAACCCCATCCTTCAAAGATGCCAACTGCTGTTACACTGGAAAACAAAACAGTATAAGCCAAGCCCAAACTTAGAGGAAGGCAGTCAGGAGTGAAGGATAAGTCTGTCCTTTGCAGTGTGACAGCAATTTAACTAATTCTGGCAGCATCTGACAGCAAATGGCTCATGGTTGTCATCCTGTGATCATTATGAGCAGAGGGGCTTCATGCAAAGACCAGAGAATGGTAAAAAGGGCCCAAAAGGAAGTGGTGCCAAAGAGATTCCTTCTGCCCAGAGCTTGGTCCATTGGAGATACACATCCCAACATCTAACTCTATGGATGGATGGATGGATGGATGGATGGATGGATAACTTCTACACTTTGTAAGAAATGAATATTTGATCCCTGAGTTGGAAACATCTATTGCTTTTGTAAACTGTTTCTAAAACAATTGGTTTTAAGGTGTTTTTTAAGCTTGCTGGTTTTCCTCCCATTCAGGTTTTTGAAAGTATTTGACCAACAGAACATGAGGCATGGAAGAGTTCTAAGATTATCAGCTGCTTTGGGCTGAGCATCATCATCTTTGCCCAAGTGGATTTAGGCTTCCAAGACAGGCCTTCAGGTAAAACTTCTTTCACAGTTGATGCTATTTAGCAGTGACCTTTTCACAGGGTTTCTTCCAACAGTGTAATTATTTGCAGTCCAGAGGATTAAAAAGTGTATGTTTTGGCCAAAAAAGCCAATTAGATTCATTTGTACCTTTAACCTTCTTACACCATCATTGGGTTGTTTTTTTTTCATTTGTGGTGGAAGGATTTATTTCTATGGAAATCATTTTAATTCTCTTCCATGAAATTCAGTGGAATCAGAACTTAAAGTTTGTGAACTGTTCTGGTATGATCTTCAAATGCAGAGACACAGTAAAAGGAGTGTTCCCTGTCAGAAATGTTTCTCTTAGGTAGAAGCAATTGGCTGGCCAGGTAACATAAGATTAAACCTGGTTCAGTTCAAGATCACGCTGACAAATCTTAAAAAACAACTGTGTTACATAATGTGTTTTGAGAAGGTGATGATTTGTGTGCAATACTTGATATAGCAGTAACTGGAAAAGGAGAAATTTTACAGCAAGAGGAAATAATTGAAACTGATTGTTGCAGTTTTTAAGGAATGCTAAGTTTGAGATAACTTTTTTGGTTAAAAATATGTAAATGTCTGCTTATATTAATGCAGTGTTTTTTTGGTTGGTGGGTTGTTTCTTATTTCTTCCCTAATGTTAGACAGTCCAATGGCAGACCAAAGGATGGACATATCTTCTACAATTAGTGACTTTATGTCACCAGACCCTGCTGACTTGATCTCCAGTTCCCTTAGCACTTCAGGAATGGACTGTAATAGAAAAAGAAAGGGAAGCTCAACTGATTATCAGTAAGTTGGATTTCTTTTGATTTAGCACAGCTAAAAGGAGGTGGTAACACAACAATACAGTGGGGAAGACTATAGAAATATTTATAGCAATTTTTAAATAACCTCTTCTTTACAACCTGCTTTAAAGGTGTTAATAAAGAAGAAAGCTACTATGCACTAAGAGGCAAGTTCATTATTCAATAATAACAAAAAATAAAGTTGTCATCTCAGTGCAGCTAGAATTGAGGGCTATCACATGGGGTAAGGCTGAGGAGAAAAACTTCTGTCTGGTGGGAGAGTGGAATTGGGACTGATGAATGTACAGTGTGAAGGTTGATTATATTGACCATTTACATAGAAAATAAAATGACTGACAGAGGGGCAAGATAATAAATTTATTGAAAAGCAGAAGCAAAACTAGGAATAGTTCCTTTTCTTCACCTATTTTTTGCCTATTTAGTCACTTCCTATCAATGTGCTGCCAACCTTTGCCTGATGAAGCTATTTTGGGTTCTCATTTGAATATGAATCTGAATAGTCCCTGGTTTGAGGTATTAGAGCTGCCTTTCTTTTAATCAGCTGTTTTAGTCTTGTATTGGTTCTCAACTGTAGAAAGAAATCCCACCAACTCTACTTCAGAACAGTGAAGGGCAGAGCAGAGTTTGCCAAACTCCCAGACCTGTAATGTCTCCTTCACTGGGCACACCAAGAGCAACAGCAAGAGCAACCTACTTACTGCAAGTCCCTGGGCAAGCCTCCTCTGCATTGTGGCTTTACAAAGTGTGGCTGCAGGGGAACTTGTGAGTGGCCACATCCATTATTCATCCAGCCACAGAGTCTGTTTTTATGTAACTTAGCACAGATTTTATTGCTTGGGGGCCTTTGGATTGTTGGCAGCTCTTTTTACGAGGAGGGGTGGAATTTTTAATCCATGCTGAGCATGACAATTAAGAATTAGATTCTTTTTAGGAGAAGTTATGCACAAGACTTTAAATACTTCTCTGAACTGCCTTTAGTCTCCCTGAAAAGCACATGTCCCTCTAGCTGAATTGACTACTACAAAATTGAGTGAACAGCCTCAATCTTACCAACTTCCTCTTCTCTAGAAAGGATTTCTCCATCTTTATTCCTCTGGGTAGGAAGCATTACTCAAGTCCTCTTTTCCAAAAGACAGCTTGTTCTTGTAAGTTATAATTCTGCCCTTTAGGTTCTGTGTGCATTTTTTAAAAATGTGTGAAAACACTGTTTCCTTGAATCCTTAGGGAAATAAGTTTACAACAGCTGTAGTCACACCACAGTTCGTGTTGTGTTGCAAAGTCAGTGGTGGCTAGTAAATGTTCCTCTTTGAAAGCAGGAGTTAAGGCAGACTACCTTGATCCCTCCTTATATGTGTATGTATGGGAAAATAGTCAGAAATGCTGCTGTTCCAACTTCTGCTGCCTGTTAATGATTTTATTACATAAATGATCCAAGCATCCAGATTGGTGCTTCACATACCAGTGAAGCCAGGGAATAAGGGAACCAGTGTTCTAGGGGGGTTCTTTGTTCACCTCTTGAGTACAAGCGAGAGGAGTCATCAGCTGCACTTTCAGCTCCCCACAACAGCTTTTCTAGTTCTTTCTCCTGCAACTCCTCCAGGAAAATTCCTGCCCAGCCTATTGCTGTCGCTTCAGTAAGGGCTGGTCAAATGTTGTGATCCAAGACTTCATGCACAGGACTATGAACAGTAAATTTTTTTTCTTGGCAGTAATGTTTTCAATTGAAATATTACATGATGAGAAAAAAAAAACTGCCCTGGTGCATTAGTCACCTTGTACCTCTTTTAAATTTTGCTTTCTGGGGGTGTTTCACAACAAACATCCCAGAGCTGAAGGTGCTGTCACAAGTGCTGTTTAATTGTGAGCATCAGGAGTCAGTGGCTGAGACAATAACTCAAGTGTGCCAATTGGGAGATGAAGAAAACATTTATTATTATTATTTTAAAACTGATCACAAAGATAATTGATCTAAGAGTGCAGTGATAATAACCTGAAAGACTACCATGTTTATTTTTAAGAAGGCTCATGTCCAGTGTTGAACAGGAATAACTAGTATGTTAATGGCTCAGATGAGAGAGAAGACTTTTTCATAAGGCTTTTATAAAATATAGCCTGTTATCCTGGTAAAGCTCAGTGGTATTTCAGGTCACTTTACAGTCTTGAAGTGATGCCAGCAGTTAGTTTGCATGTAGAAATTCTGTTTAATTTCTTTAGGATATGATAGAGTCTGTATAAAGTTCAGCCTGGGACTTTAGACTAAAGCAAAATGTGCATCTGTCCTGCTGGGCAAGAATCAAAACCTGAGAAACTTGGGATACTTTATTTTTATTTTTATTTTTTATTTCTGGCCTTAGAGTCCTCTGAAATCCCATTTATCTAACCACGAGGACAACACGCATAAAGCACAGATCTTTCCTTTCTGAAGATGAAACAGTATCCCAATGATTTGCATAACATAATTTAGGTTAGTTATTTTATTAGTTTTTCACATTAAGTATAATGAACTATGCTCTCTTTTCTTAAAAAGCAGAATTATTCTTTCAGAAAGTAGATTAATTTGAACAAGCTTGTTTCTTTAGAAAACGCTCGCTTCTATTGTCCTGTTTTCATTGTGCTTTTCATTTCAAATAGAATATGAATTAGCTTGAGAATTTCAGCAGAAAATGTAAGACATTATTCTTATTTCCTATATATGGTGTACTTTATTTTTCTTTCTTTTCAGACTCGATGGCTTTCCTTTTGAGTAAGTATAAATATTTTAGTAATTGGTTTCACTTGAAAAAGATGCCCAATGTTTTTTCCCTGCCTTTTGCTTCCATATACTTAAAATATCCAGGTAGAAATTAAACCAGAATGAGCAGGCCTAGGAATGTCCACTTAAGCACAGTTGTATGGATTTCCATAAATCAAAACATTGTCTTCCTAATTATTTTGTCTAAAATAAGATGTGTAGTCATAGGCATTTAGCTCTTTTTAGCAAGTACAGCTATGAAAAACCTTTGTTCTCCCCTCCTGCTTAGTTGTGAACATATGGCTACAATATTAAATGTAATAAGGGAGATTATTTCTATTTGTCATGCCTCCCTTCTTACTTTTTCTCTTCATGCTGAAACAAAAGCTAACCATGGATCTGCACTGAAAGTTGTACTAATTTCCAATGTGGTTAGTTTCATACAGACTTTTATTCTCTCCCTGCATTTGGCTATCTCCAGTGGTGTGTGGTTTAGGTCATTGCCATCTTCTACCCCAGAACCAGCTACCATAAGGCAAACTGAGCTATAGAACATACAGGCATCTGCACAAAGTTGGGTTCCCCCCCCACCCTCTAGTTAACTGAAAAACATTTCTGTAACAGATGATATCTTTGAACTGCAGCATGTTTTACTGTCAAACACATCAAACTGTGCCATTTAGTAAGTTCTGAAGGAGACACAACTAATTTAAGAAAATGTTTTAATGTTACAAAAACCACACAGCTTCCTTAGTCCTTCCAGGTTGTTGTTTTTATACTCCTATTTTTGTATTTATGATTTAGAGATGGCAGGAATACTTCATTCTGACTTTATGGTAGTTGGGTAACAGTTCTGCCAGTCCTGCTGAATTTGTGATGTGTTGCTTTGTTCTGTTTCTGCAGGGAAGGTATGGACACAGATAAAGATGACCAACATGGAAGGTATTGTTGATACTGAAATCTCAGTTCCACAGCTCTGACACAGGATCCTGACTGTGGATGCCTGTTCTCAGTGTCACTGTGGTCCCAAATTATTGCTTTGCTGGGATGAAGGCCTGAGATTGTTTAAACAACATGAAACAGACAGGCTGAAAAACCCCACAGTCTGAGGCGCAGTATTATAAATATTGATCTTTTCTGTAGAAAGGTTAAATAAACATTCAGATTCTAAAAAAAACCTGATCTTAATGAGGATCACTAGGATGTGAAATGCAGTAAAAGAATTGGGTTGAGTGCTTTCAACACTAACTTTGTGATGTCATTTCTTAACAGATTGGAGTATGCAGACCAACAAGGCAGGATAAAAAATGCAAGGTAATGCTCTAAACAAATATACTTAAAAGAATTATCTCTTGCTCTTTGCCATGTATAAATTATTTGTGTATGTTTCTTCTGAAAAAACATTGTTCTAGCTTTGATCTTCCCTTATTTTTCCATATCTTTACACTGTTCACATTTTTCACTAAGTTTGCACAGAGTTTTGTGGAAACACTAATTTGGTGGGTAACTTGGTTTTAATCACTTCATCAACATTGAAATCGAAGCCAGATTTGTTTCTGGTAATGTTACATTCTTCATCTTTCTTCTTTCAGCCTCAGTAGTGGGTTCTGTAAGTGTTAACAGTGACTCTTAATATGGGAAGATAGAAACCTGTGCTGTATGGCCAATGCAGGGTGTGGTTTCTGCTAAACCAGAACCTTGTGCTGCAACCTTTCCTGGTTTTTAAAGCTGTTCTTTTGATGCCTTAGGTTTTAACTTTTATATTTTTCAAATCCTGTACTGCTAGTGTAACTCTGAAGTTTCCTGTAGCTCGTTCAGTGCTGTTCTCTCATGCTCACACAGACACAACAAAGCCTCTCCAGCTCACTCTCCAAGGACACCCAGACCCTCCTAGGCCCAACAACTGCAAACCACAATCTTGGGGAGAGGGGTGCAAGCTTGGGGAAATTCCATCCTTGGCTGGGTTCTGCTTGGGGAATTGATGCTGATATCAAAGTGGGAAGAACTTGTGAGCTGTCATTGTCCATGTTGGGATGCACTGAGGCAGGAGCCTCTGGAGCCCAGAGTGTACCTCTGAAGGCCTTTCCAATCAATCCCTCCTTTATTCCTTTATTCCTGTCTGGTCTCTGTTTCCAGGTAGCCATTTAAGGCATCACTTTACCCAGATACTTAACGTCAAAATGTCTGAAGAATGTCAGCTGTCCTTTTCACAAGGACATGAGGGTAGCCTAATTATCCTGAGGAGGTTGCTTTTGGGCATTGTTTCATGTGCTTCAGGCTCTCTGCTGTGTGTGTGTGCTCGTGTGTGCAGGGAGGCTCACAGTCAGATCGAGAAGAGGCGGAGGGATAAGATGAACAGTTTCATAGACGAGCTGGCCTCGCTGGTGCCCACGTGCAACGCCATGTCCCGCAAGCTGGACAAGCTCACCGTGCTCAGGATGGCTGTCCAGCACATGAAAACACTTCGTGGTGAGTTGCCTGGGGCTGCAGGGCCATTCCAAATGGCATTTCCCCAAAGCCACCCTTCTTCTCTCCCTTTTTTGCCAAAAAGGAGAAAGTGAATTCATTTTGGGGAGGACTCCTCCCCTTTTCTTAGCATCTGATGCTCAGTGTTCATTCACAACTTACTTGTTCATGGTCCAGTAAATACCCTGGGGGAACTTGGGTTGGGAAGATAATAATTTTCCATTGTTGATGAGATGAGTCTTAGTTTCCCAGGACCTCGCTACCAAAAACTCAGAGTTCATGGGTTGAAGATCAGAAGGCTTGTTTTTATTTTATAGATTTGATATTTAGATAGATATTAATAAGAGGGAAGGAGAGAGAAGAGAGGTCCCTCTAGCTTGATTCGGTTGCAGGAATCTTCTGTGTCCGTGTGAACAGACAGTCCCAGTGTGTACAATATAAACTATGAAAACATCTTAAAATAGAAATTCTCCTTAGCTAAAGAGATCACATTCTCAAAAACAACTGCAATATTTACATTTTTCTCAACCTGAGAACAACTCTGATGGACTCAGTGCTGCAAGAATCAGTGAGGCATAAAAATGCCTAAAAAACTCTTTCCTAAGTTACCAACATTCCATCATCTGACCTATTGATCACTACTGCCAGATTCCACAGCACCAAGGCAGCTGGGGCAGGTGGGGAGAGAGAACAAAGGGCTTAAGGGCAGTGCACAGTTGATTCTGGTGCAGTGCTGAGCAGTGCTCTATTCAGGCCATGTCCCAGGTTGTTGGATAGAAAGATTAGATTCTAAGTATAATATTCCTACATGACTTCTAAGGTTTTGTGTTTGTACCTTTAGTTCTGTGTGAAAGAATGTAGAGTACTTTGAAAACTCAGCTTTGGTCTTTTGACCAGTTTCTGTTGCAAGCACTTGAAGGACACAGGTTTGGAAGAGTTGAGGTTGTTAAAAATTGCTGTGTGTTCCTAAATCTTCATATAAGAGTGAATCAGTGCTTGGGTACAGGTGGTGCTGATGCTAAAAGCTTAAGCCTTCAAGAAATGCACTCCTGAGAAAAAAAAGGGATGCAGCTAATTGTAAAACAGATCCTGCTGATTGTTCTCACTTCTAGGAGAGCTGGGTTATATTTAACCTCATGGTTTTGAAAGGCTTGACTGTCCTGCCACTGTTGTTTGATGAGGTTAATACTTCCTAGCACTTCAGTGGTTACTAATTTGACTCTCTTCTGCCTTTATGAAGGGAATAGGATGGGAAGAATTACCCCTTAATAAATAGCTGTCTCATTTGTTGCCAGTTTTGGGGTTTTGTCATTGTAAGATGATGTCATCATAATGCTGGGTTTTATCTTTGGCTTGGAATGAGAGAACTGATGTGTAAATTCCTAAGTGATGATTTGTTTCCATGAGCTTGTCATGATTTACTGAGTTATAAGGAGAAGAAATAGTTTGAATGTTTTTATTTTTTAATCTCTTATTTTTATAATTTCTAATTCTGAGACTAGACCATAAATTGAGGACAGCCTTAGGGTTCAAAAATATGTCAAGGAATACTTTTATGTCTCAGAGGCATTTAATTTGACTTTCTACCTAATGCAATACTTGTGTCTTAGCAAAAAAGCTTCATCCTTCTTTAAGTTAGTACCAACAGAGCTCATGTTGATAGTAAAACAAAACCAAAAAAATTTCATTTTAAAGAACAACAGCAATGAACAACAGCCTAAGAAGGAGCCAAAGGAAAATTGCTCATTTAAGTGTGTAATGGTGATATGGGAATTGTTTGTTTGTTTTCTTTAGGTGCTACAAACCCATATACAGAAGCAAACTACAAGCCTGCTTTTCTATCAGATGATGAATTAAAACATCTTATTCTCAGGGTACGTTCCAACTTCTAATTAAGAGATATTAATATCTGTGACTATAACACTCCCAAAGCACACCAGTATTTTTCTGCCTTGTATCTCAGCTTAAAAATGTTTTCATTATGGAGGATAATTAAGAAATCTGCAGACTGCTTCAGAGAGTCAGTGAGTTTAATGATGACTAGCATTTCTTAATTCAAGCAAGAAGATTGAAGAGGGGGATCTGAGGAAACCCATATTTAGATGGTAACCATCAGAATCTTCAGTTATTACATGAACAAACCAAAATTATATTAATTGTTTTCCTGCAGACTTGCTGCCCTGGGTTACCTTGCCATGATTTTCAGTGTGCAGTGATACAATGAATACCTTTTTTTTTTTTTGAGGTCACTGATGTAACATGATTTAGTATGTTTGGCTGCCTGCTGTTAATAGTGCTTCTATAGTGTGGAGAGCTTATCTCACTAGTCAGTAGTTAGGTTCTTCAGTGGCTTGTGTAATTATTGAGGCACTGCAGTGTCCAGGTGCAGCATGTGCAGGATTTAATTCCTGCAGCATTGTGACTCTGGAGATACATACTTGGGGCCTATTCCTGCATGCTTGTATGAGACTAAAAGGCAGTACTTTGGAAATAGGAATTAGTTGCCTCCAGGCACAGAAATAAATATCCAGGTTATGTTTGGTTTCTAAAAGAGGAGCTTTTTTAAATACAGTTAAAATAACATTTTAATTTGAAGGCATTGTTAAACGTAATCATAATATTATTGGACAAGACATGGGTTCTTTCTTCTCATAAAAGTTATTCTACATTCTGGGCACAATTCCCAGAATGATGCCAAAAATGTTTGCAGATGCAAAAAAACCCCTTCATTGTAATTTCACATTTTGCCTGTTGACTCAGTTACCTCTAAATGTTAAGACAGCTCTCCTAGTGTAGAAATTCTACTGCACACTAAGTGTTTTAAAATGTTATAACAATTCAATGAGGATATGTAACTTAGGATTTGACTTTTTCCATCCCCCCCAATTAGGCAGCAGATGGATTTCTTTTTGTTGTGGGCTGTGACAGAGGAAAGATACTGTTTGTTTCAGAATCTGTCTTCAAGATCCTCAACTACAGTCAGGTATTCTTTTCCATTTTAAATATGCTAGATCTTCAAAGATTTGAGAACTTTTTATGGCTATGCCTTTATCTGGGGGGTGTTGCACACAGAGAGCTCTTCTCTGCCATGTCATTGGAGAAGATTGTTTCTGGTTTCCATTCAAAGCAAGGAGGTGAAAAGGAACTAAATGTAATTCACTGATTGATACATTCTGCTCAGGGACGTAGCCTCAGGCTTGCAAAAACATTACCTAATTGGGAATGTAAGCAAGTATTGAAACATCAGTCTGAGGTTCTTTCAGTAGCTTCACGTGGATTTTTCAACTTAGTTTTCTTTCTGTCTGTTCTGGTTTTGCTTGCATGCTTACTGATGGAAACTGGAAAGCAGTTATACCAAAGCCAGGTTTTTAATATATGCTCAACATAAGGCTTAACTTGGACCATACATTGTGTAACTAATCTTTATTCTTTCTGTCATCTGCACTCCTCATCAAATTTAAAACTTGTATTAGCTTCAAAAGTTTTCCTCAGCCAGACTTTAGTTAGGTATATACTAGATACTTATTTATATGTAAATAATGAAAGAGAACATTTGCAATTATGATTTTTTTTCATTTAAATGTGTGGTAGAAGAAGTGAGACTGAGGATAAACCAGAATATTTGGTGGTGGGGAATTGAGCATGCCAGTTCTGCAAAACTCTTACTGAAAATGATGACAGAAATTACTATGTAATGTAGTTATAACTTCAATACACAGAGAAAACCTTCCATCAAATCACAGAATCAGAGTAGTTTGTTTGGAAGGGACCCTTTAAAGGTCGTGCAGTCCACATTCCCTGCAGTGAGGCTGGGTCTGGATGCTTGATATTCCTTGGTTACACCTGTATGTAAAAGGATTGTTCATACTGGATGCTATAATGAAGAAAATATACTGAGCCAATATTTTACTTTTTGACTGAATGTTCGATCTCTACAGAATGATTTGATTGGTCAAAGTTTATTTGATTATCTCCATCCTAAAGACATTGCCAAAGTGAAGGAGCAGCTTTCTTCTTCTGACACTGCGCCACGAGAGAGACTCATAGATGCAAAAAGTGAGTGTTACCACCTTGGGGAAAAGTGTCACCTAGCCAGAGTCACTGCTGCTGGGGCTTTGCCTCATGTCAGAAATGGGGATGAGGGGGGATGCTCTCTGCATTGTCCCATGCCAAGGAAGCTTTAGCTTAAAGACAGGAAGAAACAAAAATAGGAAAAGAAAGGGTGAAACAGGTATGTGGAAGCTGTTGGGTTTGGCATGCACCATGGCACAGATGCATTACTGGAACTGGCTTCACCTGTGAGGTATCCTCTCTTTTCCAGGCATCAAAGCTTTTACTTGTTCCATTAGAGCATGTGAAGCAATTGTTCTAATCCATCATTCTAAATGGTCAGAATACATTCAGTATCATCTTGGTATTCCTTAGCTGTCAGCCAAGATAAAGGATTCATTTTTTAAATTTGTTTATTGCTTTCTGCCACTTCCATCAGTGACCCAGCCTTTCTCTTAGAAGGTTTTTAACTTTGGAATCATTTGCTGCTATGTCTCTTAGCTCTGTTCTGGTATTTTAAAGTAGTTCTGTATCTCTGCTGTTCTTGAGGTGAGTGGGTGTTTAATTCCCTCTCATAACAGGAGTCTGCATTGCTTAAGTGCAAGGTGGTATCTTACAACTGCAGATTTCCAGGTCATTAAGTCCCATGCTTGTCAGGAGCAGAAATCTCCTGGATCTCAGCTCACAAAAGCCACCAGCTCAACTTCAGAAACTGAAGTTGAGAGAGATCATTCGAGGGCAGGGAGCCTGGAGGCTTCAGCAGAATCAGCTGAAGTTTTTTCTGGCTCCTGGTTTCATCGGTTGTCAAGCATGAATATCCAGTGCTGCCTCCTGGTTTTTTTTTTTTTGTATGCCTCTGACAAAGTTAGGGCAAAAATAAATACTATGAATTACAGTCTTCCCATCTGCTATGATAGACGGATTGGTAGAATTTCAAGAACTCATACTGGTGAAGAGCACGAGGATGTATGCACGTATTTATTTCTGTGTTGGCATGAGTAACTCAGCACAGCTTGTACTCTCACCACGGTGCAGCAGTTTGGAGGGCATGTGGTGCAGGGCAGCCTGACCTCCTGGAGATCACCTCACTCCAGTGGAATTGTGAGGGAGCCACAATTTGCACTGAAATACTGGAATTGCTGTCTTCCTCCTTATGTTAAAAGCCCGCAAAGCCTGAGAAGTTTCTGTTTGTGTTGACAGCTGTTTGATTTTACATATCCCCATGCAGAAATGGTTGGAGTGGATGGCAGGCTGGAGAAAAGGTGCTG
This sequence comes from Erpornis zantholeuca, assembly GCA_013400515.1. Taxonomy (NCBI): domain Eukaryota; kingdom Metazoa; phylum Chordata; class Aves; order Passeriformes; family Timaliidae; genus Erpornis; species Erpornis zantholeuca. The sequence goes on from VZTN01011485.1 coordinate 358,888, forward strand.
TGTGATTTAAATCCTCCATCAGCCCTTGGAGCACTGGCCTTGCTGATACCTGTGCTCCTGATGCCCACCATGGAAGCATTCCCTGTCTTCCCAGAGCTCTGGTGGTACCAGCACTCTGCTGGTGGCTCAAAGTGATGTGTTTTGGTTGTTTTTTCCACAGAAAAGAATCTCCTGTGAGAATATGGTAAAGGTCAGGATTTATTGTTAGACCATGTCCATGTGCACTTATTTCTTCAAGGCAAGGGAGACTTCTTAGACCAAACTGGAGGTCTTGGGGATTAGCAGTCCCTGTGTAGCTCCCTGCTACTTTTTTTCCCTCCTCTCCCTGGAGTGTCACTGGGGCTCTTCTGCTCTATATGCTTGTGTGTTTTCTGAGTGGGTGCTGTGATAGAAAAGTGCCAGTCTGAAAGGTCAGGAGCCTCTTGAGTGACTGTGTATAAAATTCTGCTCTGGCTGTGGAGAAGTAACCTCTCTATTTTTAATCAGTTCAGAGAAATTACGGAGTTTATTACAGGACTTGTGTATATTTGTCCAATCTCTTGCTAATCTTTGCACTCAGAGCCCTGTGCTCTCGAGCTTGCCTCGCTGTTTTCACAGCAGAAAGCGGAGTCAGAAGTTGCAGTGTTGGCAGGCTCAGCTGGGTGCTGCACAGTCACATACATAAAAACCTCAAAACCAGGAGGTTTTGTGCAAGGCCCAGTGAGGCTGAAGCGTTGCAGGGTGGGGTGTTTGGGGTAGCAGCTGACAGAGTCTCCCCGCTCCCCGTGTTTGCACAGCCGGCCTCCCGGTCAAGACGGACATAACGCCCGGGCCCTCGCGGCTCTGCTCCGGAGCGCGGCGCTCCTTCTTCTGCAGGATGAAGTGCAACAGGCCCTCCGTCAAAGTAGAAGACAAGGATTTCCCTTCCACCTGCTCCAAGAAGAAAGGTAACCACCATGCTTTTATTACCAAGGCTGTCAGGGTTTTTTGCATACAATCGCTCGTTTGCGGTGGTTACATTTTTTTGCATTTTTCTTATTAAGATTCTGAAGTATGTCTAGGTCTGTTACTTCTTCAAACTCCCCCTCACCCCCCTCAAGTGTCTCTTACACACCTGTGTTAGTATTTAAGGCCAAATTCTCCACTCTGCTTTCTTGAAACTTTTTCAGGCAGTTTGTGGTAATAGCTCTGGAATGGCTATTGTATCATCCTCAGACATTGGTCAGGCCACATTCAGTCTTGACCACCTGGCCAGTGTCTCCAGTAAAGGGGAGCTGTTCCTTGTTCTTTGTTCCTATTTGACCAGTGATGTTTGGATGGGTATCCACCACAAAAAATGACTGTAATCTAAATTCCTCTGTGGGTTTGGTACATTCTGAGTGCAGGAAATGTGGGGCATTTCTACACCTGGAATATTTGGTCATAGCATTAGCAGTGTTGGTAATATTTTTTCCTCTGCAGGGTGTTAGTCTAGGCATGTTGGAATATATATTTAGCCCAAATGTGAAGGTTTCTTCTTTGAGAACTTTGAATACATTTGGTGTTATTTAGAGTAAAAAGACAAACAGCAAGAGAACAGAGGACATTTTGGTGTGTTCTCTGGCTGTGGCTGCCCCAACTCCCTGTGAGGTTCAGACTCAGCTTGAGCCTTGGATCCTGCTGTTGTGCTCATTGCTGAGGAAGCCACTTGGTGTAGTTTGGCATAAGCCTTTTACTCTGCCTCGCTGTGGAAGTCATCTTCCTTGGGGTTTTCAGGCCCACTCAATGCTGAGGAATAGGAATTCTCCTTTTGGATAGTGACTTTTTCTGCCTGTTGCAAATCTTCATCACCCTGTGTACAGCTGTCCCCCGTACACCCCAAATAGTCTATGTTCTGCCAAACATGTTCCTGGGTCTGGTAGGAGCCTCGGGTTAAGTTGAAAGAGGCATCTTACTTATTAATCTACTGATTTCTTCATACATTCCTTTGGATTATTTGCCTCCTTTGCTGAAATAATAAAATGTGATGCAATTTCTGCTCAAAATTACCAAAAGCAACCTTGGTCTGAGCTATTTGATGTTTCAGCATAAACAGTGGTTTTGCCAAGGTAACTTGTTTATTGGATTATCTCAGATTAGCTGCATTACAGCAGCAGTGCTGAAAAATCCCTTAGAATCACAGAGTTGTTAAGGTTGGGAAAGATTTCCGAGATCATTGAGTCCCAGCCTGTGACCAAAGATCACCTTGTCAGCCAGGCCATGGCACTGAGTGCTGTGTCACTTCTTGAGCCCTCCAGGGGTGGGGACTTCACCACCTCCCTGGGCATCCCCTTCCAATGCTTGACAATCTTTTCAGTGAGGAAATTCCTCCTCATGTCCAACCTGAACCTCCCCTGCCACAGCTCCAGGCTGTGTCCTCTTGTCCTGTAACTCCTTGCCTGGGAGAAGAGGCCGATCCCCACCTGGCTCCACCCTCCTTTCAGGCACTTCTGGAGAGGGATAAGGTCACCCCTGAGCCTCCTCTTCTCCAGGCTAAACACCCCCAGCCCCTCCTTAGTGAAGGAGTGAAATTTCCTGCATAAGAGAGGAAGTGCATTATTAGCAGAACTAAGTTGAAGTTCTCCAAAGCTGCATCCATGACCTAACTGCTTTCTTGGGTTTTGTTGGTTTGTTTTTTGGGTTTTTTTTTTTTTGTTTCGTTTTGTTTTCTTTTTTTTTTTTTACAGCAGACCGCAAAAGCTTTTGCACTATTCATAGCACAGGCTATTTAAAAAGCTGGCCTCCAACAAAGATGGGCCTGGATGAAGATAACGAGCCAGATAACGAGGGCTGTAATTTAAGCTGCCTTGTTGCCATCGGAAGGCTCCATCCCCACGTGGTCCCGCAGCCGGTGAACGGCGAGATCCGCGTGAAGCCCACGGAATACGTGTCCCGGCACGCCATCGATGGGAAATTCGTCTTCGTAGATCAGAGGTGACAATCCCCCCAGCAGCTTCCACCGCTGTCCAGCACTGCCTCGCTGGCAGCTTTCCAGCTTGGCTTGGGTTTTGAGGTGGAGCTCAAAGCTGTTACTCTGCATCTATTCACTGATTACATTTTTGAAAAGTCCCGCGAACTTCCAGAGTAAGGGCAGGATCATTTCTGCCGGCTCGTCACGGGGGTTATGTGTATGTCTGATCTTCAGAAGAAAATGTTTTGAAACTGGACCCTAATTGCTACCTGTGTTACTGGAACCCTTTTGCAAACACCACACAGTGGTGGCTGCAGAGGCTGGGTTGGGCTTGTCCACTTATATAACTGTTTACTGGGACACATTCTGCTGGATTAATGCTTCTCTAGGTGATCTCTGGTGTCTGTAAGAAGGAAAGCATTTCCTAAGGTTATCTCTTGGAAACGGTTTGAGAACTCGTGCCACTGTGGTATCTGCTTTCAAACATCATTTTATTATCTAAAAGGCTAATTATTTCCTTTTCCAAAAGAAATAGCTCGAATTTTCTTAAGTAGCAGGCACATGTGACCTGAATCTTCCTTGAAAATTACTGGATCTTCAAGGGAAAAGTAGGAGGTTGAAGGATGTTAATGGGGGGTTGGTTGGAGAGGGGTTGCTTGGTTCCCTTCCTTGTCAAGAGGGATTGAGGCTGCCCAGGTGAGGCTGTTCCAGTTTGCCTGTGCCTTTGTCTTGGCTGCTTGAAACATAGAAAAGCCCAGACTCCAAACTCTGACAGAATCTGCCTGCAGGAATTGCTTTCAGGGGACTCAGCTGATCTTTAGTGCCCTTTGAGAGGAAGTAGAGGATAGTCATGGGAGGAAGTGCAGTAAGGAGAATATTTTTATGTTACCTATCTGGTTTGGGGTGGTTCAGTTGTGGGTTTTGGTTAGGTTGTCTATGTGGTTTTGGTTTTAATTTGATAGAAAGCTTTTGAAAAAACCAACTCTCGGGTGCTCAGAGCTGGTGCTTGCTCTGGGAGCATTCATATCTTTCTGTTGCTCAGAAAATGCCATTCTGTCTTGTTTATAGAAAAGTTTTATTTTCAAAAGATCAGACATATTCCCCTGAAGTGTAGTTTTGAGGCATTTCTAAAATAATGAGACTCAGAAAATGTTGACCCATTGGATTTAAACACATATGTTTTTATTTAATTGTTTTCCAGCTGTTGTTTACAATCCTTGGGATGTGTATGCTGCTTCTAAGGGCTCTTCGTAGGGGAATTTATTTATAAGAAAGCCTCATCTGTAGGCCTGAAGTTGACATTCAGTGATCCTTGCTTCTGCTGGAGAATATTTAGGCACCTGTAAAAGTTGGAAACAATTTATTTCCAAGCCAGGGGTTTTTTTGTTCATGTGGACTTGCACTGTTCCTTTAGCATTTGTCCAAGGAACTCGAGAAAGAAAGTTCTTAAACAATCCTCTTTGTCCTTATGGATTGCATGGTCCCTGGGGAAGCACTGCTATGGATTAGGTACCACTTAGCTGGGCTGCCACAGCCAGGGAGCTGCTTAACAATTCACTGTTGACACAGTGGCAGCTACACTGAACAGAGTTTTAAAGAGAATCATCTCTCCTCTTATTTATTCAGTAATTCTAATTGGTCTGCATGGTGAATTTGAGAGTAAAATTAAGTTTATTATGTATGCAGATGACATCAGGTACAGCTTCAGAATTCAGAGCTGCCTCGTTAAGCTCAGAGAAGTGAGCTGAGGGAAAGAGTAAATACAGGATGAAATTCCAGAAGGACACAAACAATTTCCTTCCTTGCATAATAGAACAGGGTCAGATATTGAATTCACCAAGTGTATTGATGTCTGTGGTGCAGATTCTCCTTCCCACAGCCCCTGTTCATCCTGCTGTGAAAAGAAAAGGGCTCACAAATCACCTGTTGATGCTCATGCTGCTTGTTCCCCATCTGTGTCAGGTGTCCCACTACAGCAGTGCTGCTAAAAGCCTTGGTGGCTAAAGTTCCTGGAAAAATACTGGAATAAGGTTGTCTTGGTTCCCAGCTCTTCCATTTTAAAGACAGACTTTGTTTTGACACTTTGTGGTTCTCTTAGAGATTGCTTTGATGAGTTACCTTGGAGTCCCAGTGTCATGGAATAAGGCTCACCAGACAAAAGTCAGTTTAATTTCTTGTTTCCTTCACCAGGACTGAAGTCTTTGATCTCCCTGTCAAGGAGGACTTAAGGTGTAAAGCACCTGATTGGTGCTGAATTCTCTTGGTGTGTTTGGGAACATACAAAAATGCCCCACATTTAAATACTGTGGATTTTGTGCTTCAACCTTTTTCCTTCTGTTCTTATTCATAATTATTATCATGTACTAATTTCTGCATTTTATAATATCTAATTTGGGCTTTTTTGAGATTGCAGAAGAGGTGTTGATCTACCTAGCTTTGTTCCTTACTGCCCTTCATATTTAATTTGCATTGGAATAGTTTGGAATTATGATACTTACTCCAGTTTCTTCACTTCTTCTTCACTTCTCCCTCAGTAATTTTCTTCCAAAAAATGCACAAAACCCAAGTTGAGTTCAGTATGCTGTTGTTTTGTCCCACTCTTGAGTTCTCCAAACCTTTGATGTCTGTTTTGCAGTGGCATTTTGTGCAGAAAGCTTTGTGTTATCTTGTGGCTGCTACAAGGTGGCTTTTTTCAGGCTTAAATTGCAAAAATTACAGGATATCCTCAAAGCTATTTAGAAAGCCTTACCTCCTCTCTGTTGGTGGTAGGTCAGATGTAATACCTGAGGGCTCTGGGTGTTATGTACTCTTTTAATTACCTGAGAATTAAAAATAGTATTCTTAAGGAATTTTTTTTACCTTCTAAGCTGAAAATTCCTTTCCGCATTACTTGAGCCTTACCCAGCCTCAGCGTGAGATTTAGGAATCTCTGACTAATACTTCAGCTTGAAAAGACTTTTCTTTTTTTTTTTTTTAATTTTTTTTTTAATTTCTCTTTATTTTCTTCCTCTCCCTCCCTTCCCCAGGGCAACAGCCATCCTGGCATACCTACCCCAGGAACTTCTAGGTACTTCGTGTTATGAGTATTTTCATCAAGATGATATAGCACATCTCGCAGAATGTCACAGACAAGGTACAGTTATTAATAATTCAGGAAAGAAATTCTGTTCCAAATATTGGGAACAGTTGTTAGGTATTAAGGAAACCAAACAGACTTGAAAAGATTTGGGTATTGCTGTTTGCAAATGCTTTAGTCAAGCTTTTTGTGCTGTATGTGCCAAAAACTGTGATTATCTTAGACTTGCATGGATTTGTAGGGAATGGTTGAGGTTCAGGATGGGTGAGGGGGATGAGGGAGGAACAGCATTTTTCTTGAGGGGTGAGGGGAGGAATTAATTGGGTTTTCCCTGACAAGGGCTCTATTTATGTTGTTGTGGTGCCTGTTCGACACAAATCACTTGCTTTCTGTCTGTCTTCAGTTTTGCAGACGAGAGAAAAAATTACAACTAACTGCTACAAGTTTAAAATAAAAGATGGCTCTTTTATTACGTTGCGGAGTCGCTGGTTCAGTTTCATGAACCCTTGGACCAAAGAAGTAGAATACATTGTCTCCACAAACACAGTCGTTTCGTAAGTGCTTTTCCCTCAGCAGGTGTCCACTGGGAATGGGAATTGTTTGGGCCCCTTGGAAATGCCCATTGTTTTGCCCTTTTCTCATGAGAGATTTGACCTAAATGTGTGCACACCTTCTGTATGACAATAGGTGTCTTCTCCACATAACACCCTGGGAAGAGGGGGTTCACTTTAACAATTGCACTAATTTCATTTCTGCTTCTTAAAGCCTGTAGACAATAGAGATATTTTCTTTCTTTGGGAAAACCTGGGATTTGGTCTTTGTAGGGTCTTACAGGGCTTTGTTTTGGCAGGTACTTCTTCCCCCCTTTTCCTTTTTCTTGAGGAGACTTCTCTCAGCAGAGTAAGTGCTGTAGAGGAGTTCTCTGATGAGAGAAGCTGCTGGGGTCCTGCCCTGCACGCTGAGGTGGAACAGGGTGGTTCATTTCTGTTATTTATCCAGCTCTGGTGTCAGTCTGACTCACAGACTGCTGAAACCCTGAACCATTCCATGCTGAAACTCTGGCTGCATGACTCGGGTTTTAATCACTGCTAGAGTTTTCTCTCACCAATTCTTCTTCTAATCCTTGAACTCCACAGCACCACGGTCCTGGAGAGTGGGGACGGGGCCTTTCCCCAACTGGCAGCGTCCCCCCACAGCATGGACAGCGTGCTCCAGGCTGGAGAAGGTAATGCCTGTGCTCTGGGAATGATTGCCTGTCCTGCCTTGGGGGCAGCTCGTCCTGCCTGCACAAATGTGCTGCACTTCTGCACTGAGATGTGTTGATATCCTAAGGAAAGCAAGGTTTAGGTTTGGGTCTGAGCCACAGCTGCTGAGGGTTGCTGTTGTTAAATATGCATTTCCAAAAGCAGGCAATTATCCATTCTGGATAAGCAATGCTGAGGCCTTTCCTGCCCTCTCAGTGTGGTCTTTTCTCTGCCTTGGGGGGTATCAGGCTCCTCCCTGACAGCCTCCCAAGTGCTGTGCAGGTGTGAAATCACAGTACAGTGACAGTTCCCAACTGCTCAGCCCTCGCTTTTCCCTCCACTTTTCTATTCCTGCAGTTACCTGCCAGGGGCTTTATTTGCAGCCATCAGGTACCTGGGCTTACCCCCTATTGAATGAAATATGCACTGGCAAGTTCTTCACGCAGAGCAGAGAACAAACATGTTTGTAGAAGAGCCTGTTTGGGCACAGAGAAGAGCAGGTCTGACAAGGCCATTCTGTGCCAGCTCTGGACAAGAGGTAGCACCAGATGCTCAATTCTGAAAGGGAACAGCTGCCAGATTCTGAAGGAGTTGGGATCTGTTCTGTCCATGCTGGCACTGAGGGGCATCTGAGACCCAGCAGAGCTCAGGGCAAGCCAGAGCTTTTCATATATTTGAAGGCACTCCCCAGTTGGTGGAACTGTAAATAAATCCAGTTCAGAAGGTCCTGCAGCTGTTCAAAGCCCAAACACAAATGCTCTGTGGAAAAGGTTTGCAAGCTTTTATCTGACCTTAAGATACTTACTCATTTCAGGTGGCCCCAAAAGGACCCATCCCACTGTGCCTGGAATTCCAGGTGGAACAAGAGCTGGGGCAGGTAAAATAGGGAGGATGATTGCTGAAGAAATCATGGAGATTCACAGGTGAGAGAAAATGTGTGAAGTTAGTTGTTTAATTATTGTTCTTTAAGAGGCATTAGACTTCCTTAATTTCCTCTTAAAGAACAATTTACTCAAGCTGAATAAGGAACGATCCAACTGTGTTTCACAGACAGCTACAGATTCATGTTATCCCTGAGGCAGTCAACCCCCACAATGGAAGCAGGAAGTTCCAGCCTTGCAGCTTTCTCTTGCTGAAGACTGACACTGGGGCTTTTTTGCAGTGGTGATGATGATGACCTGTTTACCAGAAACAGGAGTTTAAAAGAGCAGCTAACTAGAAACAAATCCATTCCAGACTGTTCTTTTCCCAGTGACTTGAGGCTGTGAGTGGCACAACCTCCAAATGCCAAAGCTATTGACTGTGTGCCAAAGCAGCAGTGTTTGTTTTCGTCCAATCCATTCACTCAGATGCTTTTGGAGATGTTAGATGTGCATGATGAGCTTGTGCAGTTCCCCTGCAGCTCTTGGAGCAAGGACACAATGCTGGGGTCTTCCCATGGCACTCAGAATGTGGGGCTGGGTCAAACCCAGGGTCACTAAGGGACTGTGGGGATCCACAGCTGCTTTCAAGGGGGTACCACAATTTCTGTTGGCTAAAAATCCCTGTTCTTCCCGGATTTCCTCTTGGGAACTGTGTTCCCTGTCCTATAAAAGTGGTCTCACCCAGCAGATGTTTAGTGGTAGCAATTTAACCAGACTGAGCTGCAACCCAGGAACACATTCAGTGTTTCCCATTGTTCTGTTCCTGCTGCAGGCAGGGGACTCCCTCCATCCTCACTTAAGGCAACAACAGACCTATCCCTAAGGCTCTCTTCCTTGCTGTAGGAATAGGAAAAAGGGGAAAGAGGAAAAGAAAACCAAGACTGAGCCAATACTTTGAAGCTTAACCATCCCTTTCAGTAGCTGTAAAACACTTAATTAGCCAAGTGAGTGTAGTAGTGCAGTTACCACCCATGTTTGCATTTCAGTTCAGACCCTGGGTTAGTTCCAGTCCTTTTTCAGCAGCTGTTACTATTTTCCAAAGCTGCCTTCTGTTCAGCTTTCCCAGGGGAGCTCTGCCAAGGAGAAGATTCCCATTTCCATTGCTTTTCTCTGTAACTACCCCTCCGTTGGGCTAGGGATTTGTTGGTTCTACAGTCAATACATTATTCATTATTAAAGATGTTTGATCAAGCTGTGGAAAATGGAAGTGAACAATGTGGCTTTGAGCAGTTAAAAACAATCCAGTTTCCAGAGTACTTCTGTAGCTGTAGCTCACTGGAGGAGTCTGGGTTATGTGACTGAGGCAGCTGGAATTCTTAGCTGGTGGAAATTGAAGTAAAATACACAAAAATGAGGCTTTCCTTAGCAGCCAGGACCTTTTCCTTCTGACTCTGTGAGGCTGTCCAGGAACAAAAACAGGGAGGAGGTAAAGCCTGCAGACTAAGCAGGCTGGATTTACACAGGCTGCAAATAAAAGCATCGCTGCTGTTCCTGCTGGTTTGAGGAACACTGAAAAAGGCAGGAAAATACAAAAATGAAGCTCATGCTTTCAGCACCTTACGGCATCTGATACCGAAGTCAGCATTTGAAACTTCAAGTCTCCGAGTTGCTTGTAAATCCATGCCCTGTTTTATGCATGTTTTAGGATAAGAGGATCATCACCTTCCAGCTGTGGCTCAAGTCCTCTGAACATCACCAGCACCCCCCCGCCCGACACATCCTCGCCGGGAGGGAAGAAGGTAAGAACAAGCTTCCCCCACAGTCTGGGGCCACTCACGGCAAGGGATGTGGGGTTTGCCTGTGGGAGCAACTCCTGGCTGCTGGGCTGGAAAGGTCTGAGGGAGCCTAAGGGCTGCAGTGGTCACAAGCCCTGTGCAGCACTGCCTGAAGGGCAGAGAGCAGCAGTTCCCAAACACCAGCGGCGTCTGAAATCCGCCCGCCCTTCAGGTTGTATTTTTTCAGCAGAGCTGCGAGGAACAGCTCTCTCTCCACCCTCCAGAAACTCTCTAACACCCCACGCTGGTGAACGCTGGAAGTGCTGGCTGTGCCCGAGCGAATCCCACCAGTTGTGCTGCAGGGCTGCTGTAGCACAAACCAGGGCAATTCCATGCTTTCCTGGAACACTGAGAGGGTGTTTCTAAGTCAACACCGTGCACCTGCCTCGCTCTAAGATTGCTTGAGTAGCACTCGGGTGCCATTACCGGCACTGAGCCACCTGAACACTTGTCCTGCTTGTGGAAGTTTTATCCAAAGCAAGAACACTTATCCAGATCCTTGTGCACTGCTTCAGACTTACTTAACCTTTTTCCTCAGAAATTATGATGACTGCACATAAGAATTGCTTGTACTGGAGCAGACAGTAAATGTTTCTGTCCATTCCCAGCTCTCTTTGTTCTTGAAATAAAACTCCAAGTTGGAACAGTTAAAAATTCTAGTAATAGTTATTCTCACTGCTTCTGCCTTACAGTATTCAACATGTACACACTCAATAGAGGCTGCTAGAATGGCATAAAGCAAAAAACAGGTGGAGGCTTGGGTGTTTTCAGCACCCCCTTGATATTTCTTTTTGTCTAGAAGAGTGTTTGTTATAGGACACGGGGGTTTTTTGGGAAGTCCATCTACCCTGAATTAAAAATCCAAGCCTAGGACAGTTTAAGACTTAATGCACCATTTCATGCTGCTTTATAGCTTCTGTTTTGTCTTTCCAGATCTTGAATGGTGGCACTCCGGACATTTCTTCAGCTGGGCTGCTGTCTGGGCAAATCCAGGATAATTCTGGGTACCCATATTCTGACAACTCCTCTATCCTGGGTGAGTGAAGTCACACTGGCCATCCTCAATTCCGCTAAACACACGTGGACACTGTAACAAGGTGCTTGGTTGTAGCAGTAATTCACTTTTACCATCAGCAGGCTCCAGCTGGGGCACAGAGCCCACAGCTGAACACTCTGCGTGCCCAAAGAGGCACCTGGCAGCCTGTTTTGTAAACTCACTTTATACTGGCACTGTCCTTGGGTACTGCTTGGAAACCTCTTTTCTCTTGCTGAGTCAGTGTGAGTTGCCCAGCGCCTCCCAGATGTTGACATGGTGCTGTGTTTGAAGCCCCTGGGGCACCTGTCATTGCTGAGGTGACACCCTGTGATGCCTCAAATGGCTACCTAGAAACAGAGACTAGACAGGAATAAAGGAATAAAGGTGGTATTTATTTGAAAGGCCTTCAGGTGCACATTTTGGGCTCCAGAGGGTCCTGCCTCTGTGGATCCCAAAAATGGATGATAGGTCACGAGTTCCTCACACTTTGATATCAGCATAAATTCACCAACCAGAACTCACCCAATGATGAGTGGGTGAGATCACCCAGAGCTTGCCCCCCCTCCCCAAGATGAAGGTTTACTGTTCTTGTTCTGGGTGTTCTTGTTAGAGGTTTTGTTATGTCTATCTTAGCACAAGAGAACAGCACTTAACGAGCTACAGAAAACTTCAGTCACACTAGCAGTACAGGATTTGAAAAATGTAAAAGTTAAAACTTAAGGCATCCCCTGGCACTGCAGCCTGGGCCTCAAACCCCTGGTGGCAGGGAAGGGAGCAGCCACGCTGACCTGCCGTGTTCCCTTGCAGGGGAGAACTCCCACATAGGCATCGACATGATCGACACGGAGCAGGGCTCGAGCAGCCCCAGCAACGACGAGGCGGCCATGGCAGTCATCATGAGCCTGCTGGAGGCCGACGCGGGGCTCGGCGGCCCCGTGGACTTCAGCGACCTCCCCTGGCCCTTGTAAATGATGCACCCGACACCCGATATCAAAGTGCATTTACTGGTGGAGCTCTGCAGTCTGTGAACCTTGTGGGACTGAGAGGCTTTTATGTAGGAATTTCATAAAAGCTGTGTCAGAATGCAACTCATCCTACCATGTGTAACTTCAGACAAAGTGGAATAACCTGCTACAGTGTTCTGTGTTGATTTGGTTAGCTGTGTATAGCTTGCAATACTTGTATATTTTGGATTCTGTTGTTTGAAATTTTTTTTAAATCACTGTGCAACTCACTGGCATCAGTGGTAGCTTTTATATGCAAATGACCATTTCAGATGTATGGTGTGTTTTTACACTGCAAAACAGTCCCCATGTGGATATTTCTTATACTAATTGTACCATAAAGCTGTTTATTCTTTCTTGTAAGAATCCTTTACTATAAATATTGTTAAAGTGTAATGTATTAGACAGTTAAATATTTTTAAAATAAATGTTTCCCTTGTTCTACGATGGAGCATTTACTTTGATAAATAAATTTGATAAAACCCTGCTGAAGGTGCATGCTAGAAGCACTTGGTATTTATCATTTCTTTAGCTTGGGGGCAAAGGGAGGAAAACCAGTGTCTGACATCCACCACTTTGTCATGATGATAAATTCCCAGGAAAGCTATTATTACTTACTCCTAGATCCAGGTTTATCCTGAGAAAAGCATAAGAGGGAGGTAGGTTGAAATAGGCTGATTATCTTTAAGAAATACTTGTTTTTCACTTAATATTAACCAGCCTTCCCCTGAGAAAAGAAAAGCAACTACTTGCAAAATTCATAATTCACAGATAATTCAAGCCCATTAAAATAATGGAAACTTTATTTGCATGAAAAACTTGTTTACAATCATTAATAAATGAAGAATGAACCATTTGCATTTTCCTATTTCATGACACTTATGAAAAATGTATTAAATAAATATTTGTGAACAGCTTAAGGTAAGGCAAAATTTAAGATAAAGCCCCTATCTGTTGTTCACAATTTTTGAACATGGCTCACGCTGCAAACAAGTGAAAAAATTCACTAAATAACTTGAACAAGATGTTACATGGGTCATTGAATCACATCCTCAATCCAAAAACCCAAGAGTAAGTAGATTTGTGCTCAACCATATACAATAACTTTAAAAGGGTCAATCAATTCAGAGCAAAACTATGTACAGTTAATACCTTTGATAGAAGCACTTTGTTAGTATTGTGCAATACATTTATAAAAAATGGCTTCAAATTCCATTTCTCAACCATTTGTAAAGTGCTACTATCAATTCCCACTCTGCTTCCTAACCCCGTGCCCGCCCTGGCGCGCCAGGGCCGCGGAGCGGGGCCAGGCCAGCTCACAAGTCACCAACGTCACAAACCTACTGGTAAACACAGACACGTACGTCACCGAACCCAGTGCTGCAGCTGTACTCTTCCCAGAGCAACCAGGCATCCCTTGGGGCCGTGCCAAGGTCCCTACTGCAATATCCTAAACACCGGTACACAATGGAAAAACTGGCATTGCAGTGTGGCATGAGCTGAGAACAGTCACTGTAAGGAGCATGCTTGTGGTGGGGGCAGCGGGATCAGAGCGGGGGGTTCTGGCCCTCGGCCTCCAGCTCACTGTTACTGGGGGCGGGGTGCATGGGCAGGATGTCCAGCTCGTCCACCTGCGGCGTGGGGTGCATCACCACCAGCTGGTCCTGGGGGATGTCTGCTGCTGCCGCCGCTAAGTTGGTGATGGATTTGCTCTTCACACACTGGAAATCAACGTGCCGGCTCTTGCCTTCCTCCTTCTCCCACGACATGCGGATGAACGGCCTCTGCACGTAGTTGTAAATCACCTCGGGCCGCCCCCCCGGCCGCTTCTTCACCTTCTCCTTGTACGTGGGGTAACCTGGCAAAGGCAGGAAGCACAGCACCATCAGCACTGCTGGGACACAGCACAGCACCATCAGCACTGCTGGGACACAGCACAGCTCCATCAGCACTGCTGGGACACAGCACAGCTCCATCTGCAGTGCCGGGACACAGCACAGCTCCATCTGCACTGCTGGGACACAGCACAGCTCCATCGGCACTGCTGGGACACAGCACAGCTCCATCGGCACTGCTGGGACACAGCACAGCTCCATCGGCACTGCTGGGACACAGCACAGCTCCATCGGCACTGCTGGGACACAGCACAGCTCCATCGGCACTGCTGGGACACAGCACAGCTCCATCGGCACTGCTGGGACACAGCACAGCTCCATCGGCACTGCTGGGACACAGCACAGCTCCATCGGCACTGCTGGGACACAGCACAGCTCCATCGGCACTGCTGGGACACAGCACAGCTCCATCGGCACTGCTGGGACACAGCACAGCTCCATCGGCACTGCTGGGACACAGCACAGCTCCATCGGCACTGCTGGGACACAGCACAGCTCCATCGGCACTGCTGGGACACAGCACAGCTCCATCGGCACTGCTGGGACACAGCACAGCTCCATCGGCACTGCTGGGACACAGCACAGCTCCATCGGCACTGCTGGGACACAGCACAGCTCCATCGGCACTGCTGGGACACAGCACAGCTCCATCGGCACTGCTGGGACACAGCACAGCTCCATCGGCACTGCTGGGACACAGCACAGCTCCATCGGCACTGCTGGGACACAGCACAGCTCCATCGGCACTGCTGGGACACAGCACAGCTCCATCGGCACTGCTGGGACACAGCACAGCTCCATCGGCACTGCTGGGACACAGCACAGCTCCATCGGCACTGCTGGGACACAGCACAGCTCCATCGGCACTGCTGGGACACAGCACAGCACCATCGGCACCGCCTGTACACAGCACAGCACCCACTGGCACTACCAGTGCAGATGGTTTTGCTGTGTTCAAGTCACCTCTCCCCTGTGGCCCAACAATAATGTCCATTTTACACATGACTACAGGGCACCAGCACTGCAGTTTGATGCCACAGTTGCTCCTTGTCCAAACCAAGAAATGCCAGCAGAAATAATCAGGTATTAGCCAGCATTGCAGGCAGGGCCAGTTCTTGTTTAGTTGAAAGGCTCCCACCTTATTCAGCTGAAATTAGTTATTTAGAGTTCACAACCAGTTAAAAGCACTTGCCTTTTCTTGGCAAATTACAAATGTAACTATGACAACTTGGTGAGTGAATGATAGAAACCCTGCTAATTATAAAGGCTGGATTCTAAAATATCTGGGTCAACAATCAGAAAAAAAATGTAATGCAAAGAAATCCAGTTCTTACATTCACAACAAAAATCAGACTACTCGGTGAGATTTTACAGACCAGCCTCCTAACTGGAGGATAACTAGATGCTTGTTTCACAGATCCACTGGAGAGTTTTGTATTTCCTGCCACTTAACAGGACATTTTTCATTTCACACCCAGAAAAGGACACCAATCCAAGAACACAATATCCAAAGCTGTACAAATGCATTGCAACTTTAAACAAAGCACAGAGAAGATTTTGTGTAGGAACTAAAGGGCAAAGGGCATGAGATGCAAGTCATGAAGTCAGTAGAAACCATGTAAATTGTCTGCACAGAGCCCAGCAGGCAGACACAGCTTGGACACCAGTCCAGATCCTGTTGCTTGTTGGGCACCATTCCCCTCTGGCCATTCTGTCACCAGCCTCAGTAGGAAAGACAACACCAATCCTCGCTTTTCCAGCTAAAGAGAAAACCATAAAGCAGAGAAGTGCAGCAGACCCTGAAGCCCCAAGAGTGAAAGTACAAGCAATGTTTCCTTTACCTTCGATGCCCAGGCGGATCTTCTTGAGCCCCCTCTCCTTCAGAACTGATTTGGCCACGTCTCTATTTTCAATATATTTGAAGAATCTATACAACTTTGTGCTGTAAATAACTAAAAATACATTTTAATGAGAAAAAACCCTTATATTCAAATACTAACTTTCTAGCCTTAAAACACTAAGGTTTATCTTTGGTTTGCTTTATTCCAGTATTTCTATTTCAGAAGAGGGGGAGAGACTCAAGAACTCTTGAGAAAAACAGCTGAAGACACTGGGGAATGTGTTGATTGCACATCTTGCAGGGAAGTACAGTCCATTTACAGGTGCTTAAACTCATCATACACTCAACTGTAATACTCCAAAAATAACAACACTTGGGTTTTTTTCCAGAAAAACCTAGTTGTTCTCCTACAGTACACCACTCCTACCCATTTCACTCCTCAAGCTCTTTCTGAAGTATTTTCTTCCCACTAGTTGACAATACCTTAATAATAAAAATCAGCTTCTCTTTTTATTAGATTGAAACGTAACAAGCAACATATGCTTCTGTGAAACAAAATATTAAGCAGAACTACCCAAACTAAGAGGTTTTTATTTTATGAGGCATTAGGGATGTTGTAAAGACTTTGCTAATGGTGCTACTGAAGAACAACTAAATCAGCACTTTCACTGCTACCTCTACCAGGGCATGGCATGGTGGGAACAATAATGATAGACTTACTTTGTGAATACTCCTCTCCCATTTGTGGGGGATACTCTTCATCCCAGTCAACAACATCATCATCTGTCAGCACAACGATGTGGCACTCCCTCTCCCCACTTTGGGCACTGGCTACCATTAACGGGAGAATCATTTCTTCCAGGTAAAACTCAAATTGTTTGCGAGCACCATCATTTGACAATTCATGCATGAGAGCACCTATAAGAAAATTTTAAGCATAGGCACATTTGAGAGCTTGGTAAAGAGATGCAGGCAGCAATAAGAAACAGCAGATCTGTTTATCTTATAGTATTACTGCAGACAGGTGTAAAGACACTTAGTCTATGAGCTTATGTAAGTTCAGACCTTATTTGACTATTTAGCAGAAGCTGAAACAGGCCTGTCCTGCAGATACTAACACGGTGGTGAGCAGACAGAGGAGTGACTTTGAGATCTCCTTTACTGCTAAACATTTGGTAATTGTGCAAGACTGCTCATGGTTTTTCTAAAAGAAACATTATTTAAGCCAGTTGCTGGAAGAGCAGAGCACACAGCCCATGTTTCATAAGCAGTAGCTTAAATCCAAAGCTTTTCAAAGCCCTCACGGCAGGAGCTGCTAAATCCCTCTGAGGACAGAGAGCTCCGGGCGTGTGGCAGGGTGGGCGGCCCCGCTGGTGAAGGTGTCCTGCACAGCATTCCCAGCAGGAATGCCACAGGCTGGCCCTGCACTGCACACACAGGGAGCACAGGGACCAGAGGCACAGGCAACACTTGGGCTGTGCTCAGGGATGAAGGAGCTGGAGAGAATGGCACGTGCTGGGAACCCTGGAGCAGCCCACTCCACCAGCAAAGCTGTGCTACTTTCAAGAGGGAGACAGCCTCACTCTCCTAAGCAAGGAGCTGAAAAAATTATCCTCCCTGTTCTCTGCAAAAAAAGGTACCACTGAATGTTACTCTATCTGTACTGCTAATGCAATCATAGAGTTAAGTATTCCACAGGGTGACCACAGCAGAGAATCAGATATTGAAATATCAGACATTATTTTTCAAAGAACATAAGTCCATTGGTTTAGGGCTTTAAGAGAAAAAAAGGGATGGATTTCATTCATGTAGTGCCACCCATCTTCTTTATCTCAGTAATGGATATGATTTAGAATTAACACACACACTTACTTAAATCGATTTGTATAATTCAAATTATTTTAATAAACTTGGTACTTACTCAGATCTCTGCATTTTATAGTACTATACTCAAAGGAGATACAGAGATAGTCACATGCTTCTCTCAGTTCAGGAATGGATATCCCATCTGGACAGCGTATCACCCCAGTCTTGTAGTAATCCTGCAGGAATGCACCAAGAAAAAACACAATGCACAATACTCACCAACAGAAACATTCCATAATTTTGTTTATGATACCTTCTCCACCAAAAAAGCCCCCAAAATGTAAGACAATAACAAATGTTAAACTTTGTGAATCTTCCTGTCCTCAAATTTATCACTTTTCAGAGCTGCATTCAGAGCAGTGAGTTCTGGTTAAAATTTTGCTGTCTTTTATCTATACTTCACTGAGTTCTTCCCACTCCAAGGCTGCTGACAAAGCAATACAGCAGCTCTGCTTCCTTGTGTGGATATGAAATACCTAAGGGGCCATTTCCATCTCAGACTAAAGTTTGCTTTACTCCTGTTAGCTGCAGGAAGTTAACTTCCAGTACTCTGTTTCACCTAATTTCAGCTCTAGAAGGGCAGACTATACCTGAATTTAGTGAACTAAATGCATAGGTAAAGGTCAACTAATTTCTGTCAGGAAGCAATCCTTGGTTTCTTTCATGTGTACTTTCTCTCTCCCCGACTGTCACATGCTCATGTCTAGGAAAAGGGGGTTCATATCAAGCATTTTCCCCCCCTCTACTATACAAAAGAGCAGTATCTATGCCACCCACAAAATCTAGATGTGCAAGTTAGGTTAAACCAGGAAGTTTTACTTCTTAACAGTGCTTGTCCTAACACTAATTGCCCCTAAAAGCTCACCAGAATAGCACGAAACACAGTGGAACCAATTCCTTCAGCAACTTCATACTCTCCTTTTTCATTGGGACGTGTAAAGTTGTGTTCTCTGCCTGATCCAAACATCCTGCTCAAAAATCAAAGTAATTTGGGTTAGAATTCCTTACTATGGTTTTCTTGCTTGTAAATAAGAAAAAAAAAATGCAAAAAAAACTGTACAGAAACTGCAGGAGAAAAGCAGTACATTCTGTTCAGTTTGGTTAATGTTTTTCACTTAATGATCTGACCTGTCTTTTCTGACCACTCTTCAGGACAAGAAATAATACTTAGGAAAAGGCAGTCTAACAGGATACAGGCTTAAGCCAAATAATACATTCCTATTATAGTTACTTTTACGTCCCAAGCTGTTCCTGCTTAGTGTCCTGCAGACTGACATTGAGGGAAAGTGGGTTTATAAATAACCTGTGTGTTAGAGCAGTATTTCTGTATCTTTATTAACCTAGTTTTCAATTAGCAGAAGATAAAATAAGCTTGTTCCTTGAACCAATCCCAAAGGGAGAATAACTCAGCGTCACACATGCACAAAAAAATCCAGTGCATTAGGCAGCACCACTTACTCAGAAGCTGAGCATGGAGAAGGAAACTATTTCATTTCTTTATTTCAGCTGATACACTTCCAGTCTGTCTGGATATTTACATGTCTGCATGTATTGTATAATATACAAGCGCTTTAAATCAATTATTTAATTCTATTGATTCTTACTTCCATTTATTTCCTTTGACAGTTTAGACAGAGAAGCATTTTTTGCCTTCTCTGACTCACCCAACTTTTTTCAAAACAGGGATCCAAGGTACTATTTATCTCACACTGTAGTGATTTAAACAGAGCAGAAATTGTTTAATCACATTTATTACCTGTACCATGGCAAAGAGATTTATATATGTGTATTTTAAATATGATTATATCCTTGTGTGCTGAGAAACAGCCATATTTTAATGAAAAAGCTAAATTCAAAGTGACATAGACAAACCTTAATTTCTTTTCTTTCCTGATGCAAGATTTTAAGTGGTGCCCTCTGTGCTTGGACAAGGCAAAACCAACCAGAGTTTGAGCAAGTCAAGTATTGAACATTTTCCCACCAAACAAACATGTTAAATATGTTGCTCATTATAGTTTCTACAGAAAACATTACACACATATTGTGGACTGGCATTCAAGTGATCATTTTGGGCATTCAGTCTCTCTGCTGAGTGGCTCAGGGCTGTTACACTGATCATTTGACATTTCAGAAGATAAACAGGCTCAGCTTGAATGCTGTCAGGGTAGGCTCACTAATCAAATAAATTCCTCCAAGATTTTTCTCCTTGCTGTTTTGAAGGAGACTGTCTACACTTTGTTTTATGAAGCACCTAGCTTTAGAAATGAGGAAGAATGAGGCAGACTGAACACAGAAGCAATGCCCAGGAAGGCAAAAAGAAATGGGAACATCATGAAATGTTAATTTATCTGGATAATAGACATCTCTTGGCCTCCCTGTCAAAACCAGGAGAACTTGCATGTGATTTTTACTTAAAGACATTTGCAAACTGGCAATATTAAACTAGCAAGATCAGCTAGAGCAATACAAGTCCAACAGCTATTTAAACAGCTTAAATACCCACAAAGTATTTATGCCTCTCTGTAATAGTTGGAGACTAAGGAAAAAAACCAAACCCAAAGAAGATACAAACCTGCCCAACATTGTATTAGGCTGTGCAGTGAAGATGGAAGGATCTACAACAAATCTGGTGTTGTCCACAATAAGTGTTACACGTTCAGAAGTTCTGACATTCCGAGCTCCCTCTTTGCCATTTTCATACACAAACACCATTTCCCCACCAGCCTTGCAGCTGCCATCTGAGCTTGACTGGCTGCTGTTCCTGCTGCTGGTGCCCATGCTGACAACAGAACCATTTGGGGATGTCTTCTGGGGCCGGGGGCTGCTGGGCCGAGATGAACTGTGATCCTTCTCGCGATCTTTAGTGGCCACGAGGTGGAAGGAGAAAAAACAGGAAATTAGAGATTTACATGAGCCCTATGCAGTTGGTGTCTTTCCAGGCACAAAACACATCAATTTGAGAAGTTAAGTAGAAATTATTTTGGTTAAATCTATTCCAGCTAAAGGAACCTTCAAAAATAACTGCCCATTCATGAGATTCTGAAGTTTGCATGATGTAGACATGAAAGCCACCTCACCTTCCCCAAAAGTCTTTCCAAAGAAAATTTACTATTCTAGTACTGAAAAAGGAACTCAACATAATACAGAAGCTATTGCATAATACAGAAGCTATTACAGTTGGTGCTATAGCTCAAAAAAACAAACCATGTTTTGTCACTTAAAAAAAATCACTTTTTCCTCTATTTCCAAATACCTTGACCCTACCCAGTAAAGGGGAAGTGTGTACTCCATTATCTTAGCAAAATTAGATTGTTCTTGTGCTTTGAACTAAATAAGAGCATCAAGTAGGAATACACACTGCAGACTGAAAAAAAAAAGTTCCAGCCTATCAAAGAAGGGTATTCCCAGCCCAGGGCACATGTAAGAAATCTGTACATTGTGTCATCAACAAATAATGGTTTTTATTGCATTTAACAAAATAGTACTCAGGTTTAGAAAATTTTAATCCTGAAATGGCAGAGATCTGCACACACCAGAATGATACTGTCTCGTTGGTGAAGTGACATTCCTGATGCATGGAGTGAGCTGAGACTCTGCTCTTTCATGGGATGAGTCACGAGATCTGTCACTTGATCTGCGCCTGTCCCTGGATCTCTCGTGTCCACCACTTGCACCATGGAGGCTCATTTTGGTGTAGTCTATTCCTTTAGCAACACGGGATGAGGTGCTGGAAACAGAAATAAGCCAAATGTTCAGCATTTCAAAATCTCAAGGACATTACACATGTAAATTTTCATGGCATTCACACTCCATGGACATGTCTCCAAGATTAGGATTATCCAGCTCCATTTTCTTTGTTGTACTCATATTTATATTTACAAACAGGAACAATTACTTGGAACATGAAGTAGCAGGAATTACCTGTTTGCTGCTGTGTGATCTACAGAGACAGCACCTGATCAGCCAAGCCTGCCTGTGAATCTACATTCACACAAATCTCTTCCAGAATGGGTGAGTCAAATACAAATGAGCATTTTATTTTGATTCCTACTGTTAAATTAAATGTTCTAATTAAACAATGAAATTAGAAGTTGGGCATTATTTTTTTCCAATGAAACCTATTTTGGCAAACCCTTCTCAGACCACAGGCTGACTTCACACTTTTCCTGCAACTTGCCCCTTGCTAAGGTAGTCAGCCTTAAACTAGGGGATCAACCCATACCAGCCAAGAGTTTATTTCTGCACATTGTTTTAAATTTTCACTTATTCCCAAAAGGAACAATAAGAAGCCACCACAACCCAGGCAGCAAACATGAACTATACTATCAAAGCCACGACCTACCAGACTGTCAGGAACAAGTAGGATATTTGTTCCAGAACAACAAATTTTAATATAATAGTTTAAGACTTTATAGACTGTGATTATGTTACATTACTCAATTTAAGATATCAATTACATTTTGCAATTATTAAACCAACCAACAAAACTAGTCAGTTTTGAGCTCCAACAACTCTTAGAAACCATCTAATATTTAAATATCAACTTGCAACAGCTATTGTTGAATTTTAAAAAGTCCTTAAATCTTCTCTTTATACTCTTTAAAGAGAAAAATTTAGTCTGGACAGCACCGGCATGTCTGTGTCCTTGCACCCCACGAGAATTCCTAAAGCAGTTCCTCTGCTATTTGCCTTTAAAGTGGGGGCATGACAACATTCCTTATTTATGGGTTTTACTGAAGAAATTCCCAAAGCCTCAGGTAGTGGATAACCAGACAGACATCTGTACAGCTACAAGGTCTGACAGACAAAGCAGAGTCAGAATTTCCCAGAGGAACCTCAATGCCCCACTTGCTTGCAGCCTGCAAATCCCATAACTCCTACCAAGAGACCTGAAACAATGACTGCAGGAATGCTGTAGGAGAACACAGAGAGGTAAGAACGATGACCTAGCTAAGACAAGCACAACAAATACAAAAGCATTCACTGGACAAGCAGATTGAGCAGTGTCCTCTTTTTAGGTTGCTCAGAAGTAATGACAAAAATAAAAAAAATCAAAAAAATCAAGGCTATTCCATTAGCATGAGCTGTTGCAGTTTCAGGTTTCAGTGATTGATAAGAAGAGGAGCTTAGAGAACAAAAAGGCTGTCTGTGATAAATGAGAGTTTAGCACAATGCAAGGAATCAGAAATGTACCTTTCCCTAAGGCACACAAGCTTCTCCCCACCCTGCCTGAATGAGGGCAGGATCTCCTGTCGACAAAGCAGAAGTTTGGTGCAGAGGGAATCTACTGCAATCCTGTTTCCTGCCAAGCTTAAAATATGCTGCAGTAAGAAATGCATCTTTGGGATGTGGAGTCAGCCAAAGGTCTATTGGATAAGGGAAAAGAACTGCAAGCCTTGCTTCTGGCTGAAAACACTCATATTTACAGCCCAAAAATAATGATCCAAGCACTTCCACTAAAAGGAAATTTCCTGAGGATTTCCAATGCAATTCTGAAGGTATTAAGATTTTTAACATTTCAGCATGGCTAACATGTCTCCTTACTCGTTTTACCTCTTTATTAGAGAAAGGTAAGCTCTTTATTTTTAAAGTAAAACGCACAAAAGTTTGCAAGAGTGAGATCTGCAAACCTCCCTTTCAAAAACATCAACAATTCAGGAAAACCTTTGCACCTTTCCTTCGAGACAGATACATACATACATTATTTAACCCTTTTAATAGATATAAAATATGCCCATAAATTATCAGAAATATGGAATACAGCCTCAAACTCAAGACCAAAGTCTAACCCCAGTTTAAACATGACAATATTCATTACTACTACAGCTAAACTTCAAAAAAAGGTCCATTTTTTTTTTTTAAAGAGCCTCTATCTCATCTGTGCATTTATATTTGGATGCTATGGTATAATCAAGGGTGCCACAAAACGGGGTGTGTATGTGTGGAGTACTCAAACACCTACATAGCAGTCTGGTGACAAAACATCTCTGAAAATCCCAATAAAGCCTCATGTGATCAGGCCTCTGTTGAAGCACAGCTTTGATCCTAGACCTGATAACATTTCCAACCATGCTGTGAGAAAACAGAGTTTTGCAGGTGTCACATTTTATAGTATCAAAATGCATGACTCACTGTTTCTCAGTAACTAAAGAGCTCTATTTGCTTTAAATAAGGGAAACATGCTAGAAAATGAACCACTGTAATGGGATGCAGGTTTATCACACATTTTGGCAGAGCAAATACGAATTCCCCTTTAAAAGGGAAGGCAATTAAAATGTGATTCTTAATCCAGAAAACCATCTAAAGCCACATTACCCTCCAAGCAGTGATTCAGAGTTCCCAGAGAAGCAGGGCAAACCCTAGTTAATAATCTCTTCCCAGGAGCTGATAAAAACAGGTGCTACAGGAAGCAACACTGACTCAGCTGGCACCACACTTCCTTCTGAGCCCTGCCCCAAGGAAGGATCATGTCAGGCATGGCTGGACCTCCCAGAATGGGAGCTGGGGCTACTTCTGCTTTGGTGCCAGCAGCCAGCAAGCCTGGAGGAGAGGGGCAGTTCTTGAGGATTATCTATCCTGCTCCTGCTGCCAGCCATGGCCATCCCTGCAGAGGATTCATCCCAGCAATTCAGCTCAGCACACCACACTAGGAGAGGCTGAGGCTGCCAGCTGGAGGAGGACACGATCCTTGAATAGTAAATCAACTGGTTCTGAAACAGACAGATTAGTAAATGATTTCAAAGGGCTGTTCAAATTGCAGCTGGCCACAACACTCATTTGCTTGCTTCTATGTTGTACTTTCCTCCTTTAATGCACAGATTAATGCTAACTGTGAGACTGACACATCATCTATCAGCCATGAGATGCAAGCCAAAATTGCAAGATTTTTGAGAATTCAAGTAGTTTGGCTTGAGAAAGCACTGGCTGAATCATGAATCTTCATTCATCTTAGTAACAGCCATCTAAAATGTCAATCTTAAATCTCATCACTGTTGAGTCACAGTTCAAAAAAATATTTCTTTGATCTGTTGGATATATACCTGACAAACTTGAAGTTCCATGTGTTCAACAGCCTGAGCACTCAGATCAATGATACCCCTTAAATATGGTTTTGCTCTACAATGAACAAGAAAACTAACATGAGTTTAAATCTGAACAAAGAGAAAATACAGAGGTGGAGCTTAGCATGTCAGAAGAGACAGGCACTGGCTTTACCCTGCGATACCTGACTAGGAAAGTTGTGTCACTCAGCTACTCTATCATTACTCTGAAAAAGGAGATACATCTGTGGCCAGTACATATGAAAGAGATCTGTGACTTCTATTTTCCTATAAAGAGTTTTTAGAAGAAGTTGCTAGTGTTCAAAGAAAAAGGAAGACATCAGAACTACCAAGTAAATTGATTTTGATGTTGGTCACATCCTCTTTTTCCCTTCTAACAAAGCCAGTGGGGCCAGGAGGTTGCATGCACAAACCCTTCACTGCATGTCAGGAATGCGAGGGACTAAGAAAAACCTGGCCCTGGTGATGAAGGCAAGACAAACTGGCATTCACTGGGGAGATCCACAGCTGTGTTGCTGCAGCTTCCTACCAATCTACACCAGTGGGCACAGGACTAACCAAAGCAGAGCTGCCCCATTTGAAGAACAGACAAACAGGAACTCTTCTGGTGACAGAAGCACCACGCAGACCAGACACCACCAGGACTTCTAAACAGCAGTGAAATGCTGAGAGGTCTAAGTGCCAGGAAGCCATGGCTGCCTCACTGTATTCACCTGTAATCTCAGCCCACAGCACCCAATGGAGCCGGAACAGAACTTAGTTCAAGCCTCCAAGAAAGAGATCTGAAGCTACAATGACCATCTCACCCTGAAGAGAAGTGTTTGCAAAGTCAGCTTTCAATTGATTCCCCAGCTGATGACCACCAGCTGCACTCTGGGCTGTGGAAGCCATAAGGGACAGCACCAACCCATAAGCAGAATTTTATCCTGCATGCCTAATGACACACTGCATTTAATTTAAAGGCATAAGATCGGAAAGAAAACACCATGTAAAACCCTAATACTTTCATTCACTAAAGTTGGAAAAAGCCCCACATACGTAAGATCACTTAGTACCCTAAAGTCTATAAAAGGGAAGAACATCTTGCTTTATCAATTACTTTCCTACAGGGGAAAAAAAAAAAAACAAAATCAAACCAAACAAACAAAAAAACCCAAACCTCAAATAAACAAACCCAAACCAAAACGACCAAACAACTTCGTGAATATTCATGTATTTTGGCAATATTCACAAATTCAATACACATTTTTCCCTGGCTCCAAAGGAACATTGGAACATGTGCATTCCCCTCAGACAGGGATCAAGGAAGCTCTGTCTTTGTAAGGGAATGAGGCATTTTCTTTAAAAGCAGCTGCCTCATGAAGAAAACCAAATAAACTCAAGGTTTTATTTAAGCAAAACTATTTAATACTATGTGAAGGAGGAAAAAAAAAGTACCATCAAAACGGCAACTTGTCATACTGGTAATGCTTCCTATTTTTGTAGTAAGGGAAGAGCTGTTTTTAAAAAATGTAAATGCTCTTCAATTTAATGATGCTTTGGAGTCATCTGAAGAAGGAGAGCTTCAGTTTGTCTTTATACATAACAACAGATTGCTTTGAATATATTACTAATTATTAAAAGAAGTCATTAGACTGAATTAATTCTTCTGCCAAAACAATTAGCGGTTATTCCCACATAAAAACTCCATGTGCATCCTACTGAATACTGCCAATAAACATACTTGTTTCCTATGCAGAATCATGGTGCTTAACCAATATATTTATTACTCCCAAACCCACCCTGAGACCTTAAGTAAAAGAAAAGGTCACAGCAGTGGAATATTAACCACAATTTTTACCTCTTTCCCCACTATGTTCTAAAACTTATATTAACTCTCCTCAAAATATAAACTTAGATCCATCCTTTGCTAGGAGGATTGCCATAATCAACACTTGTAGAATCAGGCTATAGAGCTTTATCTACACACTAAGTTACAGCTGCCATGCTCCGAGGCTTTAGAAGAAATCCCTTCTGCTCATCCTGCCAGGACTTACACAACGACAGCGCTTATGCCCCTCTTCCTCCCCCTGAAGCTTGTTCTTTGTCAGCACACATTTCAATTGACCTGTGCACACAAAGGACAGTACTCTTCCTTTTCCTCATCCTTCTCCTGAATATTGCCCACACATTATTCCTGTTAACAAATACGCACCTTCCTCTTGTGTCTATCAGGGAGGAAACACAGAAGCATGGGAACAATTTCGGAATCAGAGCACAAAGGAATTCTGTTCCTTCCGATAAGGCAGCTTTGAAAGCCAGATCAGCATCCTTTGGCATTACTTGTTAAGTTCAGCATATTTGATATTTCCATCATTTCTTCAGTAGTTCACTGCACCATCAGCGAGCCTTACTTTTTCCTCCATCATCTTCCCCTCCAGGATAAGCGACAGTAGCTCTCCAGTCCATTAAGCGTTGAGAGCCGCGAGCCCCTCTGGATATGAATTAGATTCTGTTTCTCGCCGTGCCTGACTCAGCCATGCGTGGTGCACGGCTGACGTGTGACCCCGCAGGCTGGCGGGCCGGCCCCACGGGCCGCAGCCATTGGGCCCCGCGGCTGACGGGCAGGGGAAGGCAGGGCCGGGCGGCGGGGCCGCGCCACGGAGCAGCTGCGGAGCTATTTCGGTCCTGCCGGCTCCCGGGCTCCGGCACACGCGCGCCGCCCAGAAAAGGTTACCGCAACTTTCCCCGGCACGGCTCTCGCGAGTGCAATGATCAGCCCAGACAGGCAAAGCCACGCGAGTTTCAGGGGACGGTGCATTTGTTCCTGTCAAGTCTGCCTGGATTAATATTTAAAATGAAGTCACCTTTCACTGAGTTCATAAGCAGGTACAGCAAGAGCCGTTTGAGAACGAGACAGCACAACCTCCATTTTTTAAACTACAAGCATCCCTTTTCCAGCAAGTCTAAGCTAGGAAAAATGTACTATTCTTTGTGACAACTTAAACATCATTAGCGTATAATTATACTAATCAGTACAGTTACTGATTAGAAATCATTGTGCATTTATACATCAATAGGTCATCAAATGCTTGACAAGTCGAGCCCACCGAGCACAAAAATCAGCAAAGCAAATTAATACAGAAGTTGGTAAAATTTTCTAAAGATTTTTTGGCGGTAGGATAACTAGGCACTATGAGACAGCTTTATTTAAATGATTCTTTTTAGAATGTCTGCAGGCTGTTCTCTGAAGTCACAGTACACTGGAGGAATAGTTTAAAAGTAAGTCCTACAATAAATAACAATCAAGATTTGGTAGGGTGAAAATTAAAACGTGATGGAAGCTGAAGAAATGAGGAGTATTGTTCAGCAAATGACTACTGTAATAAAGATGGAAGTCAGGAGGAAAAATAAGAGACTTGTGATTAGAAAGGCAGGAGAACATTGGCACTCCAGGCTGAAGAGTCAGCTCTTCACACATGGAAGGAGGATTTCTGCTCATACAATTTCAATTACCCGAACCAGTGAATTTTCTCCTGGTTTTAGGGTCTTGTGATGGTTCACACAAGCACCCTCCCCATGCCCCAGGGGAAGAATAACCATCAGCCTTGTATGCCTTTTCTTCCCTTCAGAATAAGCCAAGGAAGACATGGCTATAATAAGCTGCATGAAAAGCATGCTGGAAAAACCTCTCTCAGGCATTTTTTGCCTCTAATAGAACGGTCCCCCAGCAGCAAGAAAAAGTGCACTGGTTCCCTCTATGGGGTCTCTTCTCCACAGCAGAACTAGGATGTGTTTTCTTCTTTACTCCTGTCAGGTAGAAAGAACACGGATAGATTATGTCCCAACTCCCACAAAACCACCCCTCAGGACAGCACAAGCACCCATCAGAATCTTACAGGGACAAAGTCCAGAAGTCATGCTCAACTTGGGGCTCCATGCAAGGAAGCCCACAGAAAGAATTCTCACCACTTAATTTGGGGACTGCTACAGGATCTTCCTTCAGCTTGAAGCAGAAACTCTGTCAACACTTTCCACCCTCAAAATTCTTTAATATTCACATAATTCTGATCTTCAGTGGGTTCTCTCAACCATGAGTAATGTACTTCTTAGTAATTCAGTTCCATTTCAGGAAAAGATCTCACGAGTGGAGTGTTCAGTTGCCAAAGGGATTTCTTAAAGCAGAAGGGACTTAACCTTTAGGAGGGAACACATTCACACCTTATGACTTCTGCCAAGCTACCCAAACACAAGACCTTCATAAAAGAATGCTGGTTGCCTTTATTTATATACCAATTTCTGCTCCATTTTCAATACGGATGTTAAGTAAAAATCAAACTTCAACAAACTCAGAAGCATATTATCCTCCTTGGAACTGGAAAGTACCTCCATTTATTAAAAACCAGCTTCAGAAGTTGAAATTCCAAAGAACTGGGTCCAAACACTGAAACTGTATGTAGCCATCAGAGTTTCTATTCCCAGAGATCAAAGGCACGAACAGTGAAGAGCTGTCCATAAAAAATTCTAGTTCTTAGCATAATCACGTCTAAAGTGCTGTGTCCTAATTAAATCCTAATTAAATGTGCCAAAGTCCACCACAAATAATATCTGATAATATTTGGGAAAGGCAGTTTGGGTGCTGAAGAAGTTCTGGAGGATTTAGTGTGTGCTTTTGCCCCAGCAGTTGCTAAGTTTCCCCTCTCAGCAGTGTCAATAAGCTGTCATTTCAGACATGAAGGATGACAAAAAGGAAACAAACCCCCCACTCCCCACAACTCCAAGATCACTCACTATACCTTGGGTACCTTACAAAAGATTAATAGACTGGTGTTTTTGAAAGTTATCACTGAGTGCAGCCCATTTTTCTAGAATCCAAGAACAGCTCTGCCCAGCTCATCTCAGTTTCTCCTGAGGGCTTTCCACCCTGGTGCCTATAAAGCCTGGATGAGGAGATTTTGATCTGCCAGTCCCAGGCTGCAATTGAGAGCAGGCATGTTAGCAGTGAACTTAAAGCAGGTGATGCACAGTATGACCCGAGCCCATGGCAAAAGCAAGCCTCATTATTTTCATGCCATACCTTGTGCAGGCCTGCCCCATGCTGCAAAATGTTCAACTGCACAAATCCACTTTATAGGAAGAAAAATAAAACCTGTCCCACAGTGGAAAACAGATTATACATTCTGGTATCATTCCACAGATGAGAAAGGGACTCTTCTGGGATGCTTCATGCACTTTACAAAATGCTGAGAAAAGTGGCACTTCCATTCATAACCCATGAATGCATCCTCCCAGCATGCAAGAATAATACTGGGGGAGAAAATCCCAGCATCTAGCATCTGCACAATTACTTCTCATCTATGGATAAGATTTAAAAAGCAATTGAAGATTTTCAAAGATTCAAGAGTCATGGCAACAGAGTCATAGCAGAGTCACATTTTGTTCATAAATACAGTAGTGCAGGCAAGACTTTGGATCTAATAATATCTAAACAGAATGAACAAATAAAAAACTGTTAAAAGGGAGTAAAACAGAAGCAGATTCAGAAAATTAAATCCAGGACAAATCTTAAGGAAGAGGCAAATTTAAGCCAAGGTTTTTCAGCACAACTCTAGAAAAAGCACTCAGTGCAAGAGAATTAGAATTAAAGTCTTCCAACAACAACAAAAACTCCAACACTATAGAGAAATTACATGTGGGAAGCTAATAACTGATGAAAAATAGAATAAAAAGTACAGAACAGCAAGACCTAATAATGAAAATATGAATTCAGAGACCATTTACTTGAACCTTCACCACTGTTAAGTCAACATATGGTTCCTGAACATTTTCCTCCATCTTATTCAGGTACTTAAATAAAAAGCATCTTCAAGAATTTTCTGTAATAGCTTAGACAAACAAGACTGTTTGTATGATTATTTAGTCATCTTTAAGACCATATAAATTCATCCTGACAGGCTCTGCAGATTTATACCAGGAATCATATGCATTATATTTTTAGTCCTTATTTTCTGCATCTCTCCCTTGTGGGTTTTTCATTCCATTGCCCATCTCAGAGTAAGTAGAAACAGGAGGAGAGAAAACAACAGCACAAGTTGGCAGGTTTCAAAAACTGGACTCTCACCAAACTAGACAGAACAGGATTTAATGCTGACTTGTGTAAGGATTCAGTGCATTCCCCTTTGGGGTTCTGCCTCATGTCCTTGGCCCCAAACAGACCCGTGGCTTTCCTTGCTGCCACACAAGCCTGACACACAGGGCTGCTCACAGCTCTAGATTATGTTTTCTATGAGTCAAGAAAATTATCTAAGCTATTTTAAGAATGTTAAGGCTAGAGGATTAAACACTCCAAAGCACCAAGAAGTGACAAGCTAAGTGTCTATCTCCTATATTACTCCCTTGTTGGGATTATTTATTACAAAGCTCTTATTTCACCCTTACGTTTTCCAAACCAGAAGTATTTTCTTCTTTATGATAACAAGGTGTATTTTGAGTAAGGCAAGCAAAACTGGAGTACTCAAACCTTTTAACCTAACAGTTCTAGTTATAATATAACAACTTATGGTTCCAAATGCATTTTCCCCCCTCATACTGTATTTTTCAGTTGTCTGGATAAAGAAATGTCAATTAAATCAGAAACTCTAGTAATATGTCTATATTAAGCCACACAAAATACAATTATTTTGTTTAGCCTTTTGAATAAAGTACACCATTTCCAATAATTAGATTCTCTGAAGTAATCAAGTATCTCAAACGAATAAGGTAACAAAATATTTATCCTTGATTTATCCCTTATTCTATTACAACATCAAACTATTATTTAGATTCTCATTCCCAAAGATTTTCAAAATCACCTTATTTGGGCAAAAAAAAAAATAAAGTGATCAGATGTTAGCTTGAGTACTGTATCTCTAGCATACACATTAAGTTTCCATAAAAATGCTGTTCAGCATTGGAAACAAATTGTGCTTTGCCAGAAATATGTCCAACAGCTGCAATTATCTTTGAGGCATTGATTTCCTACCTTTTGGTGTGTGACCCTTGAATTCAGATTGCATGAAATGATCAGCAGCAGGTTTTCTGAAAGGCACAAGGCCATGGACATCCTTGAGTTAACTCCTATCTGCATCAAATAATCTTTGCAGAAAGCTGCACAGCTTTTTATTGTAACATTTCCCCAAAATAGATAATCCACCCCAGACCACACATGGTCAGACATGTGTCCTGTTCCTCTGGGCTGGATTTACCCAGCTGCAGCTTCCTGCCACCACACTTTATTACAAACTTGCCTGCTGATTTGATATGCCCATCACCATAAATTTTGTGACTGATCAAGAAGTCATTGTTTAACCTTTGGGTTTTCCCTGTCTCAGAAGATATTTAGTAACTTTTGTATCTTCAGGAAAGATGACACCTGACTCCCAGTAACTCCGCTGCCCACCCAAGAGCCCTTTTGACCACATGATGTTGCTGGAGACTTGTGTTCCCCGCTCTCCCTGCTGCGGCAGTGCCCCTTTCGGTGCCATGTCCTTGACAGGTGACAAACATGGCCCGTGTCCTTGGCTCGCTGCTGTTAAACCCTGAATTCGGTCACACGGAGAGCACCCGGCTATTTGCACGTGTCAGACCACTCGGATCGCAGCTGTTAACGAGCCCTTTTCAGTTCCTAGCAGCCCCATCACGGGTCCTCTGTCCCAGTATCAGTTCGGGTTTTATTCCAGATCCCCTGTCACGGGAGGCAGCACGGGATCAGAGATGAACCACCTGGACTGGGCTCAGCAGGGAAATGTCGGGGGCACTGCCCAGCCCTCACTCCCACAAAATGCCCTGTCCTATCAACAGTGGTCACTGCCGAGGCTGTGCCACACTGGGATCCTAAAACGGTGCAGGATCAGCTGCCCCTCAGACAGCAACACCTTAATAAAAACAAAGTTGTACAAAGCTACACCCCACGAACCTACCCTGACCAGTAGCACCAGCCACCCTCTTCGGCTGTGTGTTAACCACTCCATTATTCACAGCACAGGCCTCTAATTACGTGGGTCTCCCCGAGAGCCTTTTAATTGCATTCTTTCTGGTGCATTCTTTCTTCCTGTCCTCTTGGATTTCTCACAATTGTTCAAGAATTAATGGCAGGAAAATAACCCACGATATTAATTGCCTACAGAAAACTTTGGACAACACTTGAGTCCAGTTTATCTGCACCTATACAACTAAAATGTGAAATAAGTTGCTGGTATTGAATATGCTCATTCGTTATTTTCCTATCATCTTGCCAGTAGGAGAGCTGAATAACTAACAATTTTAGCTCGTTAACAGAGATGTTTCAGTTATATTTAGCACTTCTAAAAGGGCAAAGTACTTGAAAGATACACACTTATTTGGATGCTTAAATATCTTTCCAGCAATATGCTTCTTCACATACATTTGCAAGGTGACTAACTGCTTTGCTTAGTTCATTTTTGAACACTGTACGCTGGAAAAACACTAATTAATTTCATCATTTTGTCAAATCAAGAAGCATTTAAAAAAACATTCTTACTGTGAGGAATGCAGGCAAAAGCAAGATATAACACACAGCTTTACAAAAAGGGCTACAGAGTGATACTTGCATGCAAGCAACTATTAGTTCTCACCATGGACAAGCTGCTACATATTTTAAGGATGTAACTCCTAGCAAGCACCCCCAAAAAATTCATATATTTAGTCACTCAACGGGTGTCTTAATATGCACACAAGGCATTTAGGTTTATTTCTTTTAAAAAAAGGACTAAAATGCAACCCATGGCAAAAGAAATCCAAGCACAGATTAGGGAAGCTGACAAATCAGGTCAGAAAACACCTTTTAAAATAATTAAGAAGCTTTCCTTGTAAGAAGAATTACAACTTTTATGACAGGACTTGCCACAACCAGATACAGTAGCCTTTAGGATGGACTTTCAGTGTAGTTTTTGAGATGCAATAGATGGGACACAGCACCTACCTTGAATGTTTACAAAGTTTACGAGGTCTATTATGCAATTTCCGATCCCAATTCTCTGGATCACTGGAGTTACTGTCATAAGGATGAGGCCGTCCTGCCATTCCACTGCCAGCTTCCTCACACTACTGCTCTGAAAAGCACACATGCAGCACTCACAACCTACATTAAGAGAGCAGTGTTTACCTTTAAGTAATGCCACACAGGAAAAAAAGTCAGACATGCAGAATTTAGTGTTGTTAGGTTTTGATTTTTTAAATGCAGATTACAGAAAAATAGGATACACTGAAGCAGAAATTGCATGACAATAATATTTTATACATTTTGCTGATACCTGCACTAGAAAGAGTATTTTGTTATAAGAAATATGGTTCTATAAATGCTGGCAGGCAACATCAATTTTGCAACAATTAAGTTCACTGTGTCCAAACAGAAAAGTCACTGGTTATAAAACACAAGACAAACACATAATGATTTTCTTTCAAATGTATAAAGTTACTTCAGAGAAAGATCCCAAGTGTAGAACAGAGACCAACAGTTTTACAATTTGAATGGCTGACCAAGAGGAAAACAGAATTAACAGTTATGTCTGAGTCCTCACTCCAAAAGAGAATCAACAGCAATCCTTAGAAAAACTCAATGTGGTCCAGTTTCACTGACTTTTGCAGAAAAGTCACCAAAACTTAATAAAAATAGATATAACAACTACCCTTGCTTAAGTGGGGTCTGATATTATGTCCAACTCCCTTTAAAATTCTCTCGTAGGTGAAATCACCCTGTGACTGGCAGCAAAGAGAGCCAATCTCAACAGACTGGTGTTCAATCATACCTCTAAATGACACTTGTGGCAATAGAGTTGGATAATTCAGAACAGGCTGGTTACAAAAACGATAAAGTAGCCACAAGTAAGCAGCTGATGATTGCACAGCATCTGGAAAAAAATTGAATTACAGATAGATAAACCTTCCAAGTAATAGGAAGTCTATTATGTTTCTTTAAACCTTAAACAACACATTGTAGAAATATTGTATCTCTACCTACACCCCACCCTTAAAATACTTGTATTACTTGTATACTTGTATTAAGTCAATGAAACTTACCCTATGTGGAAGTGAGTCCCAAAGCAATTGAGACCTCTTTAAAACAAAGTTACTTCTCAAATAAACTGTTCTTTAAGTCATGGAAAATGGAATAGCTCTCCTGGCAAATTTAGATCCTCCTAGCTAAATTTAGACCCAAAGTTTTTATTACAGGGGAAGAAGAGAACGAGCTTCTTAAAAATGTTGGTTGCATCCAAGTTTTGCCTTCGTGTTCAGTTCTACCCAAGAAAACAGGTCTAATACAAAGTATATAGCCTCCACCACAGGGTTGGGTCTTTTTCCTGTTACAGTTTCTATAATTAAAAGCACTTTGATTGGAAGACTCCTACGGTCAGGTGACAATGTAGAGTCAGGGGGGAAAAAAAAGCATTTTATTTAAAATTACAGGAACTACTCAACTTTCTCATAAAAAAACCAAAACCAAAACAAAACAAACCCAAACCAAACCAAAAAAAAAAAAAAAAAAAAAAAAAAAAAAAAAAACAACCCCAAAAAGCCCCCTGATAAGCATTTCATTGTGTATTACCTGGAAATTCAGGTTAGTAAAGCACAGTCAGTTATGTGAGGATATTACACCAAGAATGTTATAGGATCTACACACATTTATCAGGAAAACAAGGAGAAATCCATAACCTATGTCAGAACAGAAAAAGTATTATCAAGGAGACAAGGGGAAGGAAGGCTAGTTTATAAATCCAGTCAGGACTTACTCCAGGAGCAGTCGTTCCCAACTGAGGTGCAATACCATGTACACAAGAACTAAACGAATAAAGACACTATGTATCCTGAGTTGAAAATTGTATTTGTTAGATTGAGTGTGTTCAGCAGGGCAGACAGCGAGCCTTGCTACTCACAGCAACAACACCGAGTGGAACAGAGAGCCAGAAGCAGCAATGCCCCAGGGACACCACAGCTCCCACTGTGCCATCACACCCAGCTCCAACCTCTGCTGGGCCCTCCTTCCATGCCAGGCTTTGCCAAAGCACCGCAGCAACACAGGGCTCATGGAGCATCACACGTTTCTTTAAAAGCTTTTGTTTCTTTCCATAAACATTCTCTTCCATTTAAAACCATCTAAGGGCTTTATAGACACCTCACCCTCAGACACACACCAAAAGAGGTGCCTTAGGAAAAATAGGCACCCAGCACACAGTTCTGATTCTTTGTACAGAGGCCAATATTTAGCTTTTGTACTGAAAAAGGGGTTCAAAAGCAGCCGTTTTGTATGAGAACTGCAGCTTAAAGGCCAATTTAAAGTCACTTCCTTAAATTGTCTCACTCTCTGCCTTCTCCCCATCCTTCTTATAATGAAAATTCAACAGGAGGGTGTAGGTCCACACACACTTCAAAGAAAAAGCCTGTTCAAAGTAGGATCAGCTCCTCAGTGTGCTTTGCTCTGCAGCTCCATGCTTAAGCCACTACAAACAATAGGTGACACAGAAGGACAGAAACAAACAAATGGAACTGCTTCCCATGAACAACAGCATTCCCTTTTCCCAGCTTACAGCACACGAGGAACCCCAGCAGTGTCACTGACGAAGTGCCAGGCTGGTACCCAATTTGGAACCAGAGCACAACTATGAAAAGAAGGGAAACAGTCCCAAATGTCCAAAGCTGTATCTTGTGAAACTTTAGTTCCAAACATGTCACACTATGAACAGTCTTCCCTCCATCCTCCACTCCACAGGATCTCAACAATTAACACTTCTCTAAAAAACAATTTGCTGTAATACAGCCAATATTTTGTCCTTGACCACTGCTGATAGTGCTTTTGTGCACCTTATAAACATATGTACCTCTCAATTTTATTTTGAGTTTTAACAAACCTTTAAGACTATAAATAAGGAACTCTTTTGTTTTTCTCTGTTGAAAATAGTTTCTTTTTTCAATTAGAAAATGCTGTATAAATTCTGTGAAGTAACTAACCAGTAATCCTGATTAATTTTTAAACACTTCTGCAAACCCACTATTTCCTGCAGTAGAAAAGAATGTTTCAGCTGTGGTTTGTTTTTGGGAGTTTTTTGCAGGGATTCACACTGCAGGCAATAAACAAAGCATATTTTGAGGAACATTCTGACCTTGTGAACAAGAAAGAAACCAAAACCACAAAAGTCCTGCAAGAGTACCTGCCCCCAAATATTATTCAGTGCCTTCCATGAAAACAAGAAACCACATCTGAAATGTCAGTGAAGGTGAAAAGGCACGGGGAGCACATGAAATAAAGAATCAAATCCAAATACCCTCAGTAGATCACACAACACTGGTGTATTGGTCAAAGTGGTTGACATTCTAACTAGCAATTCTCCAGGTGTAAAGAAGGATTTCATACCCTTCTGCAGAAAGCAAATATTCCAGAGAATCATCACAGGGAATAATAAGAAATCAGGAAGCAGACTTTAATTTTCAAAGCTTTCAGCACAGACAGCTAGAACACTTAAGATTTGCTAACATCAACTTGAAACCAGAATCATCACTAGTTTATGAATGTTGTAGGCTACTGAAATACAAGGGAATTGTAAAGACCTGCTAGGTTTGAGAAGCTAAAATTCCATGTGGTAGAGCCACCCCAGACATTGCAAAATGCAGTAAGTAATGTGTATACAGCATTACTTGAAGAGCTTCATGAAAGGATCTGTCATACATCAACTTATGATAGATGTTGAACAGATTATTTTAAATAATACTTAAAGCATATTCAGTTCTGTGCCATGACAAAATAGAATGCACGAAGGTTGCACAGCAGATCAAGCAAGATTCAGACAACACCAGGTGCTGGACAGGAGTGGACATGCACTTCTGTGAGATGCAGGACTTGCATTTTTCAAGGCTAGCAGGGGATGGAGAATGCTCTCTGGAAATCTTCCAGGAAAGAAGTAAAGCTAATCAAAACCATCATCAATGCATTTCCAGCCAGCCAGTCACATTGTAATTGCTGAGAATACCTGTAAGCTGCAACACTCTGGAGTCTTACTAAAGGACATTATTACAATACCCCGAAATTCTGAGGCAGAGGGCCAAGATGTCTTCTGGCCACCAGTTCATCAGGTAGAACAAAGATCTGATGGCTGTCAGTACTGAGGACAACATTCAAATAACTAGCACGTAATACTTCAGGCATCTCCTCAGCTCTGAGCTTTGGTCAGAAGCATTTCCAAAAGCAGGACAGGTTTCAGAAGCTCCTCTGCTCTAACCTGCTCCCTCAGCGAAGTGCACTGGAAAGGTGAACCAGGATAATCGGGAAGCTCCAACAGACAAGTCACCAGCAAGGGCAAAACTTGGCATTAGTTGTGACGAAGAAACTCCAAGACTCAGATTAAATATTTAGACTTTCTGTAAGGGGTGATAGTCTGCTGTTCACTGCCTCTACTCATCAAAGCACAAAAGCAGCAACAACAAAAAGAACTTCCAAGTCAGATTTACTGGGAATGCAAGCACGGTGACATTACATCCTAATTAAGAAATACAGTTCAAAGGACACATGCTCATAATGCAAACACTGCATACCATGGAAACCCATACCTGTCAAGTGAGTTTCTTGCAAACAAGTGCAGACATCAGTCACAATTCAGCCACACAAAATAGCTTTATAAATTATCATCACTGAAATGTTATCAAACTGACGCTGATTAAAGCACAGCTAAGAGACATCCTTTGCAATACAGGCTCAACATTAACATAGCAGTCAGGATTGAAGCTCCTCTTAATAAGCAAGTGGGAAAAAGAAAAAAGGAAAAAACCCTAAGCAGTCACAGGAAGCTGCTGATATTCTTATCTATAGCAGCATAAACAACAGATATCCAGTGACTATTCTGCAAGCTTTAACTATGTAATTCCTAAAGAGAACATGATGATAAAACAGCTATCTGACTTTGAAAGTCTAAAAAGCAGGGGCAGATGACTCACAGCTCCCTTTCTGTATTAGGGGTCATTGTGTGAAACCTGCCCAGCTCTACCTGTAAAAAGCTCAGTGAATGCAGAGACTTCTCCCTCCACAAGCAGAATCGGGGCTATCAGTGCAGGAAAAAGGAGCAGAACCAACTCCTTGCCACTACTACTGGCCCCATCCCTTGAGGCCCTCCAACACACAGAGCTTCATCACACTTGGCACCAAAGCAGCCACTACATTTCTTGAAGTAACAAGCAAGGCTTGTACCCATGGCTGTGCCCAGCAGTGACAACACATCTCAGTAGGCAAGAAAAATCACACACAGATTTGCACATCTGAAATGAATTTAAATTAGCTTCTGCTTTTATACATATTTAAAAGAGATACATACTTTCATTGATAATCAACAGCAGCAGGCCAAGATCTAAGCAACACTGCTAAACGAAAGCTGTGCTGAAAGGAATTGGCATGGAATGAGGTTCTGATTTTTGTGTATGAATACAGGACAAAGCAGCCCCAGCCTGAAGCACACAAGCTGCAAAAACACACAGTTTATAACAAAGTGACAGAAAACCCAACAGTGATGGCATCTGTTACTAATTTAACACACAATGTCATCCACACATCAGCTGTTCACCATCTTCAAACGCAATTGTGCCTAGAAGGAAAAGTGGGCTTCAAGAAGGAATTTCATGTGGGATATGAAAGCTGCTTTAGCTTGTTGTCTTTGTTAACCCCCGAGTTCCCTGGCATTAACACATAAACACAAACGTGCTGACAACACTTCCAAGAGCCCCCTCAAACAGCACCATCTGCACAGAGGGCAACAACGAGCACAGGCAGGATGCATGATGAGGTTTGCAAACAAATGGTACAAATTACGGGGCAATACTCAAAGGCTTTTGGCAATCTACATCTTAATAGAAAAAGAAAATCTCTGCGATGTTTTGCAAGAGACCCAGTCCAAGACACACTGACAGACCTGTCAAACACAGTGGAACAGTCTTCCTTAGCTACAGGGCAATGGATAAAAAAAGGAAAAAAAAAAACCAGCCAGTTCCTTTTGACTGTACTTGTGTTCAAGCTACAGGAATTCCAGGTAACCGACAGCAGATGATGCAGACACGTTTTAGCTCAGAAAAAAGATAACAAGTGCGAACCATCACGTTATGAACTCTGAATAGTGTGAGGTTGATAATTGGAATTGTTTCTCTGGGACACCTAATTCAATAGCAAACCCAGGACGTAAAGAGAGAATCTTCCAGGGAAAGGATCAACAAAGCTGAAGCAACGACAGAGCTAAGTACTCTTTAAATGAATCACTGAAGGCAATTTACGAAGAATTTAGGCAAACAAAAGTAAGGAGAACAGTGTCAACAGTCAAAAGGCTACTGAGAAGTCAGATTTTAAGCATGTATTCGAATTTGTAAGAGGCAGCCAACAATAAAGAACAAAAAGATACAAGGCTCGACCACTCTTTTGGACAAAGAAACCAGACAAGTGACAGGAACAAACCTGGAAGAGGTCTATGATGTAGCTGGATCCAAATTCTGAAAGAAAAGGGTTCTAAAGTGACACACTGGATGGGACCAGAGATAAAGAGGAAAAAAATGTAGACACAATAGCTACAGACAAAAGTGAACTTAAAGAAAAAAGAACTAATGACAGGTAACCACAACACGTAATTGTACTATGACAGATTTATCATACAAACAGCTGATATTTTCTGCAAATAAAATACGGTTACACAGAAAAAATTATAAAGATACTGAACTCATTATGAAATCGTTTAAGTGGGTAAATGACTGCTCAGAAATCACACGACGGCTGTCAGGCAGTCCTGAGCAACACCACCGTCTCTGAACAGGCCTCACAGCGACTGCAGGTGCTACCAATAACCAATACACGATGAAAACCGGGAATTTAAGTCGTGCCCAGCCTGCTCGTGACACCTCCCATCCCAGAGCTGTCGGAGCAGGGCGGCAGGCGCAGGTAAATCTGTCAGCGGGGTTTTGGGGGTGAGAAAGCTGCAGCACGCGGCCACCGGCAGCAGACGGGGGGCTCCCAAAGCCACCCCCTCAGGAGACATTCCCAACCCACCTGGATAGCTCCGGTGCCACCTGCTCCGCGTGACCCTGCCGCCGCGAGGGGGTCGGACTGGGGGATCTCCGGAGATCCCTTCCGATCCTAAAGGCTCTGCAGCAGGGGAACCAGCACCGACCCGGCCGGAACCCCAGGATCCCGNCAGCGCCCGGGTCTCGCGAGACTCGCGGGGCGGGGCGGGGAGCGCGCGGGACGCCGTTGCCAGGGAGCGTCGGGGGCTCCCTGAGGGACCGCGGCAGCGCCGGGGAGGGGAGTGAAAAACCGCAGCCTAAAAGTACCGCAGTGAATGAAATGAATTAAAAAAATCGAGATCACAACAAGTCACATAGAAACAAGATAAATCCCCTGCACAACCCTCCGCCGAGGGTGGGGGCGGCCGGTCTGAGGGGCCGGGGAGGTACTGGAGATCGAGCGCCGCCCGACGGCCATGGGGAACGGCGGGGCGGGGGAGCCGGGATAGCCCTGAGTAGTCGGGATCCCTCTTGTGGAGTCGGGATCTCCTCCGTGAAGCCGAGATCTCCCTCCTGGAGACGGACTTTGTTCGGTAGAGACGGGCTCTGCCCTGTGGAGCCGGGATCTCCCCTCAGGAACCGGGCTCTGCCCTGTGGAGCCGGGATCTCCCCTCAGGAACCGGGCTCTGCCCTGTGGAGCCAAGATCTCCCTCCCGGAGACGGGTTCTGCCCGGTAGAGACGAGCTCTGCCCCGTGGAGCCGAGATCTCCCCTAAGGAGCCGGGCTCTGCCCTTTGGAGCTGCACTCCGCCCCGTGGAGCCGAGATCTCCCCTAAGGAGCCGGGCTCTGCCCTTTGGAGCAGCGCTCTGCCCCGCGGGGCCGGGATCTCCCCTCTGGAGCCGGCATCTTCCCTGAAGAGCAGCATTGAGGGGATGATAGCTGGCCAGCTGCCATATAATACAGTTTATCTAGGTGAGCTGACGCCTCTGATACCTCAACATTCATCGTAAAACTGATTCTGATTGAAATTACAATTCTGTGTTTGTACAGCCCTGTAGGTTACATAGAGTCTGTGTAATCCGCAGTGTGTTTAGGAATACAATACGTGGACGTGGCTCTCGTTCCATAACTCCCCAGCAGAACTATCCTGTCCCGCAGTTTAGGCACCCACAGTGAACTGAAATGTCAGAGGCGGCACTAAATCCTCCCCACTCCTCCTGGGACAGAGAAGGGACAATTAAGCAATACTGAGCCCCAGATATAAACCGGTCTAAAGAAATGATTTGTCTTTTTTCTAAAATATTCTATGATGCATAATTATTAAATACCAGCAGGGCTTGACTTCCATGGCAGGTGAAAGAACTCCTTATGCGCATTGGGGACAGGAGGGGAAGAGGGGGCAAGTCAGTGAGGACTTGTGCCTTTGCTATACCCAAATGCCCCATAAAGGATGGCAGCTTTGCTGCAATAGACAGCAAGCCATGAATCTGTTAAATGAATTCCCTTTCCCACCACTTAACAATGGCCAGAGAGATAAACCACACAATTCTAGAAACCCAGCAGCAGAACAATGAGGGGCAAGCAGCTCGCACAAAAGCTGTCAGAATGTGCTAACAAGGCGAGGAGTCAGATGCTGCGTTCAGTGGTGAACTGAGCAACATGAAACACAAACATTTACAGCAGGTGAAGCCAGGACCAGCTTAGAAATCCAATCAGTCAAATAGCCACCAGTAGGTTTTGCCTACGGATCTCACTATCTGTCTTGTTTGCGTTTGACTTCTTCTGATTTTGGCTGTGATAAATTTTCATGAGCTTGTTGGGGTTTTTTCATATTCTCCGTTTGGCTTCCTCTGAGAATCGATATTGATATTGGTGTTTTTGCTTCAAGGAGTCACCAGTGAGAGACAGGATTAATTTTCTTTTCACTGAGGATTATATAAAAAACATGTGTGTGCAGTCAATATGCATGTGCACAGGATAGGTCTTCAAGGACTCAAGTCCTGGTGAAAAAGCCTTTTTTCAGATTATAAAAGCAAGGTGATCCTTCACCTCTACTTGACCCTAGTGAGGCCACATCTGGAGGCATCATTTGACATACCTTCATCATGCCTCTTTTATTTCTGACTCCTGCTACAATTTATTATGATGATGACTTGTTTCAGTAGCCCTATAATTTCTCACCATCCTCGTTCTGGTCCCCTCAATCTGTGAAAGAGAGATGACAAAAACTGCACATTTGTCCAGGTGAAGATGAACCTTTGCAATTTTTTAAAATTAAAATGTTTTTGATAACATCCTCTGCCCCACGCTGAAACTTTTGCTGTTTTAACTGCTGATACACTGATCAGAGATTTAAAAATCTACTTTCTAGATAATTAGTAAGTCATTATATTCAAATTATATCTTGTTTTTAATGGGCGTTACCTAGCACTAATTAAGCTGCCACTGTGCTGTTCTTTAGTCCTGAAAAGTCATACTGTAAGTGTGCAGACAGTTTAAATATTTGTGTAATCATCATTCATCTACTGGATAGTTAAAGATTAGGAGAAATAAATTGTTTGGAAATTAGGATTTTTTGTTTGGATCAAAATGAAACAAGTTATGATTTAGCACTTGAAGATGATATAGTTTTTGCTTCTAAGGGGACATAAATAGGTTTGTGCTAGGTAAACACCTTTTGTTTAACCACCAATATGATTTTGTGTGCAGGAAGAATGAATAGAAAAATAAAAATTTCTCTCCTCATTACTTTTTTACTTATTTTGCTGTCATAAAATGAAACGGCTTAATAGTTGCTAAATTATATCCCCAGATGCTAAATTATATCCAAACAGTCACAGGTCAGTCCGTTCTTTGCTTTAAAATAATGTCCAAGAGCTTTTCATCCACTTTATTGGTAATGCATAAGTGAGACATAGGTACAAAAATGCAATTTTATTTATTGAAGTTAGCACAGATGTCTGATTAAGGAATAAATAGGAAGTGCACCTTAAGGCCTTGATCCTACAACCAGACAAGTGGCATGGAACCCTTGTGCCATCTGCTCCCAATATCAGGGCCTTTGCATTGCTAAAAGGATGCCCAAGAGGATGGGCTACAGTTCACTAGTTACAAACACATCTCTAGCCTTCAGCAGATTGCAATTATATTTGTAGTGAGTTAGGAGGGGTTTATGAGGCTCTCAAGGTGTGCCAGACATCAAACAAACAAATAAGAGCCAGCATGGGAACATCCATGCAGCCACTTTGGCTTAGAGCAGCAATTCATCTGGGTTTGAGCTCTGGTAGTGGCAAATTTGGAGGCACACACCTCCAGTATTCATGCTGGGAAAATCTTCTTTATTCATCAGAAATGACTGAGGCTCCTGAGCACACATGTGCATGTACCATGCAAAATAATTTTGTATGTGCTTTTTAAAATTATTGTCATAATTGTTTTTTTCCTGTACAATACTTTCTGAGCCTTGTTTGGCATTTGAACATATTACAGCTAATGATTCCTCTCCCAGGCTTATTTCTGCATGTTAATGGTTCTCATTCTGGAGGTCTGGAAAACTGAGATCCCAATTCTACAATAAATTGCATAGGGAAATGAGTAATTTTATATATGAGAGCCCCTGGTCTCACAAAAGAAATTACTTGCATGTGAAGCCCAACACAACATACAGAAATTCAGATAGAAAAACATAGTTTACAGAGAAAATGAGGGACAAAAAATACGTATCACAAGATTTTTGTTTCAATTGTAATTTTCTGGTGTAGAATCATTTCCCAGTTCTATAGTTAGGGCCATGCTTACATATGTGCTACCATCTCTGCCCCCACTGTTTCTGCAGTTAATTATATGGTTTCATCTTTTGGAGGAGGGGAAGGTAATCTAACCTTCCCTTCAT
Source organism: Erpornis zantholeuca (assembly GCA_013400515.1). Lineage (NCBI taxonomy): Eukaryota > Metazoa > Chordata > Aves > Passeriformes > Timaliidae > Erpornis > Erpornis zantholeuca. The sequence continues at coordinate 403,404 of VZTN01011485.1, forward strand.
TTCTGTATTTTGCAAAATTCTTCAGAACTTTTTAAAATTTTATCCCTTTGTACTTTAATCTCAAGATTTGCCTTCCTATCCTATTTCTTTTATGTTTGCACTGTTTAATCCTAAATTATTATCATGCAGCTTTTGCTATGTAATTAATGTTCATCTGATTTTAGGCCTTCTGCAAATACAGGTGGGTTTAAGTTTATATATTTCCATTAGTACAAGTTAAACAAATTTTAACCCTAGGGCCTGTTCTGGAGACAGGCTCCCCTGCATTTATTCCTTGCTGGTTAACAGTACAAGCAGGCCTAGTAATTACATACAAATGTTGCCCATATAAGAGTTGTAGAACTGGTCTTAAATGGTTTTCCAACTTTCTTACTGGTTTGGGCTTTTTTTTCCTTTTATGCTGGCAATTTATAAGATACATCAGCCAAAAGATTCCCAGCAATAGTCCTGGGTACACTCTAAATACACTTTATTATTTGGTTGTGAAATGTCTCACTCAGAGGGGCTACAACCTTGAACAGAGCCTTTAATCCTTACTGCAGCTTGAATAGATATTAATGAAATGCCCTACTTGATCAATGCTATACAGACATGTGCTGATGTGGACAGACACAATGCTCTGGCTTTTCTCATTATGGCTTAGTTTTAAAGAGGACATCCATGTAAGCCTTGTCCAGATCCGTGGATTTCTTCTGCACTGCTGCCCGCAAATGCTCTGGGAACAGCCTCCGGCCCAGGACAACGTCATCCTTGCTCCGAGGCCTCTGGGTCCGAGCGTCCTCCAGGGCACTGTGCACGTCCTGCAGCTTCATCTGCAGCCAGTCCTGCCTCTCCACAGCGTGTCGATGCTCGCCGAGGTTATGCATTAACTGCATCTCACTCACTGACCTTTTCCTGCAGCAAAGGAAAGCAAAGAAAGAGGCCCAAAGTGGCCCTTCTTGGATTCCAGAACTTGGCTCAAAGGGCCAGGTTTGGGAACTTCTGTGAGGTATAACAATACAGAGCTATAGAACCTGCCTGGCTGATCTGTAAGGGATTGAATGATGTCTAGAGAAGAGAGAGAAGGTAGGTAGTGATTTGTTATTGGTAATGGATATATCAGTGAGAAGACATCAAAAATGGGAAGTAGTTCAGTTTTGTGACAGTATTATTTGACCCTATAATTTAGTTCAGCTATTATAGAGCAGCTTAGGGCTTATACAATATTAGGTAAGTGATCAATAAAACTATGTCATTTATTAAGAGGCAGTTTTCTGTGAACGCCAGAGCTAAGGAAGCATGATTCCCTGTGGATTTGTGTCTCAGCTGGTTGATGTTAGTGTCTAAGCATGAGTTCCAGGTAGATTCTGGTGTAGTACAAAAGATGCTCACATGTATAAATCCCCAAGAAATGTAGCTTGCCCAATTTGAATAACAAGAGATTTATACAATTTTTCTCCCTCTACTCAGCTGCGAATTTTCAAAAAATATGTGAGAACTCAGAGTGTTTGGGATCTCTTCATCTCTTTGGCCAGCTTGGCCAAAGGGTTCAAAAACAAGGACAGAACTCACAAACATACACAGAAAAACCACCACATTCTCAAGAGCAGCAAAAGCCATCCAGTGGGTAATAATGTACTTACATCAAGGTAATAATGTACTTACATCATTGGTCTTCCAACAGAGGTTGTAAAAAAGCATATGGCACATAAAATGATTGCAGCCCGGGCCAGGTTTCTTATGGAAGTCATTTTGTCTATAAAGGTAGAAATGAATACATATAAAGTCTGTAATTCAAGTTATTTCTGTTCATTCCAAAGAAATTTAAATTAGAGAAAAAGTAGAAAACATCAGAGAAGAATTTTTTAAAAATGTTTTTTTTAAATGGGTTAGAGCAAGGAATGCAAATGATGGATTTACTTCTATTATCAATTTTGTGAACAACTTATTGCATTTCCTGGGCAACTCCATGAATTTTGGTCAGCCTTAGCTGCCGTGAATCATCGTCATCATCACTATCATCATCTAGGTACCTATCTCTTGCATAATTGGGTGAAAAGCCCCATGTTCTTCCAATACTATTATTATTGTCATCACCATCATCATTATGACTTTGTAGCCTTCAAGTCCAGTGAAATGCTTGCTTCTGGTTATTCAAATGAAAATTTTTATTCTTGTCTCTATTTCTTTTGCATATTCTTTAGAATAAAGAGGCTGGCACTTTTCCTGACAATTTTGCGTAGAGGCATAACTCTACAGAGTTATGCCAGTCCCTGTTGAGTTACAGAAGAGAAATCAGAATTAAGCCCCTAATTTTTTCAGGGATAATCCTGCATTTCCTGCATGAATTCCCCTCTTGTTTTTACATCACCATGAGAAATGCCATTTGGAATATATTTAGAAAATATTTACCAGGGATGATGCTACAACCGGCAGAAATGACACAGTTCCAATATCAGTTTCTAGTTTGGATTTTCAGTATTTGCAGTAAAGAAAAGGCATCTTTTTGTACCACTTAAGACATTTGATACAGAGTAGCTGAAACCTAAGAGATATAAAACTCCACAGTGCCAGTTTTTGCAATAGTTTCTGCAGCTTTACTCCAGGTCAGAAAAGCATTTATAGCATGGTCTCTTACATGATTGCATCAACGAGGTCCTAGATGTCCATCTAACCAACTATTACAAATTCAGGACTTGAATTCACTTCAAGATATTTCTCATTCACTGTCTCTGACTTTTTCATTTCACAAATTTAGTTCAGATAACATAGCAGGTTGATCTTACTAATATTCACTTATTTTTTAAGATAATCTGAAAAGACACTAACACAAAAATGGGTAAAGAATCAATGATAAAATATTCTAATAAGTCTTTCAGAGAGCTTGGAAAAAAGTAGAGTGTACTTACCAGATAGAATGTTAAAGAGATTTCTGGCTTGGGTATGTCAGCAGATGACTGTCTCTTGATGTCAAGTATATTTAAAGACCACTGAATTGGTTTCGTGGACCCCTTAAATGTAACTTTAAAATAGAGCTTCTAAGTAACTTGGAAGCCCTTTTATTGTCTCAGTTGATGTCACTGTCACACACACCCTCCTGACCCTCATGTACCCACCCTCAGATGCTTTTGTTGATTTGACATTTCATTTACAGGGCAAAGAGTCCTCAACAGAAAGAAAGTCCTGGGAAGCTGTGAGGAAGTTTGACTTCTAAATTCAGAATTGTGCCCAAGATAACATGAGTTCTGAAGCAATTGGAAGGATTTGCAAAGAAAATTGGAGTTTTGAAAAGTAAATTCAGGCAGGTAAAACTTAAATGAGTCAGTAAGGTTAGTGATCTATAAGTGCAAGATTAAAACAAAATATTTTTTGCAAAGTATTGGAAAGATAACATCTGTAATACTTGTGGGAAATAAGAATTGTCACTTCAGGCCAGATACAAGGTTTCTTTCTGAAATAATATACTGGAAAGGATCAGAAGCCCCAAGAATGATAGAGGGTTATGTTTTAAATGAGAAACTGGTGCCACTGAAAAGTTGTTGGAACGGTGTTAGACCCTCACTGCTCTCTTCTCCCTATACCTGTGAACAGCCCTCAATATCCCAAATGTGCTAGGTAGAATGAAGGTGTTTGAAGCAGCTGAGATACAAATTAGTACTTTATACATTTTGGGAAATAAATATAGAATCCTGCTTCCTTTCTAAGAAGTGAAATGTAAATCAGCAATACTTTCCCATATGCATGAAGGAAGATTATTTTTGCTGCAAAGTATTTTTCCTGTGTTAGATGCTTCTTTTGACTTTCAGTGTATTTCTCCTGAAAAAAAAACAAATAAACAATCCACAAACAAAAAACAGTTTTCTTCTGCACATTTTAACCCAGAATTCATAAGATATCATTGCTTTTACCATGAATGCTTTTTGCTTATACTATATTCCTGTTGTATTTCGTAAAGAGTTATACAATTACATGGGGAAAGGGAGGGAAGAAACAGAAACTCCAAAAAGCTCTAGAGAGCTCATGGTTCCCTCAGTCTATAGATAAGGGAGTAAACTGAGAAGTAATGAAGCAATTTATTGAATAAGTTCAGGAAAACAGTAAAGATAGCTTTCATCCTTTATATTGTCAGCTGTCAATATCCTTCCCCCTAAATGCAGCACACAGGGGTTTATGGGAATATGTTTTATTAGGAGATTTGTATCTCCTGTAAACACCAGGATATTAACCTGAAGGCTAAAATATGACTAAACTCATTAAAGGATATTCCTAGGTATAATGGGACTAAAAATGTGCAGTGGAATGGCATAACAGGTGATGATTTTAAAGTCTCCACACAGTTGGTAATGAAAAGCTCCCTTTTTTAGATTTTACTGTAACATATGCAAAACCTTTAATGAAAGTCTCGAGGTGATTGTTTTACAGAGGCCTGGCATTCATAAGGAACATTTAGCATGTGACAGCAAAGGCTGAAGTAAAGGAAAAGTGCTAGAAAACCTAGTGTCATTTTTATTCAAAGATAGTGATGGGTTGTATTTAAAATTTCAAGAGAAGATGAAAAAGATGAAGTTTATTTCATGGGAGTGAAGATACAAAAAATAAAAATATTCAACATGTGCCCATTATTAGTAAACAAATAGAGCCTGTTATGGTAATTTTGCAAGGCAAAATTAAAAAGCCATCACTTCATATGCAGAAAAAAATAACTTGCTTGATTTGGATTCTTCTCCCTGAAGTCCAAAAATTATGTTATTTGAAAATACAGCTGCTACTAACTTATCTAATGTCATCCATATTTGCTAAACTTAGCATATTAAATGTGGGAATGACAGATAATAGACCAAGGGAATGCAGTTTTTTTACCACATACTGTAATTGTTTACACTTTTGTTTGGACACAGTGCATCCAGTGTTTAATGAGGAACTGAAAACAGTATTGAGCTCTTTTAATGTTTCAGTCAGATCATGATTCATGCTCAGATTCAAATTTTTCCCTGTCTTAAGCATCCTTTTAAAAATTCAGATCACTTTTGGGTGCTGCTTAACTGATCCCAGGAAATCAGGGCTAACATCTGCTGAACTGCTATTTAGTAAGAGGCTTAAGACTATCCAAATTTATAGACACTACCATAAAAAAGAAACAACAGAAAGAAAAATTAAATATTATCTTCTCAATTAAAAGGTATTTCATGATCCTTTGTATGTATAAGATTGTGCATATAAATATAAAGGCAAAATATGGGTGACAAAACCTGCAGTTTCTTAGGAATTTTTCATGCCTACAAATGAGACCTGACCTATAGAAGACAATTTTTGCTTCTCTTGGAATAAGAAGAGGGAAAACACTGCAGATTCTGAGTTTCCATACTCTGAAAGCAGCAGACTAAGAATGAGCCAGTGCAGGAATCAGTGTGTACAAGTGAACGGAGCAGTAGCAGTGTATAAACCATTAAATGTTTTGGGTACCTGCCAGACAAAGACAACTGATTCAGAAACTGGTTACAAAGTCTTGGTGTAGATGTTGCAGTAGCAATACTGACATTGCTTTTCCTTTGGGAGATGACAAAGGGAGAGTGGGCAACTCTTTACGAGACTTAGGCTGAAACACAACAATGTTTAGAAGATTTTAGTTCAAATGTGTGGCTATTTTTTCATGTACATCAGCAAACTTTCTCTTCTGGATCTAAGCTTGAGTCAAGTGTTCTCTTCTACCTTCAATTAAACCTACAGAATGCTATATGGAAATGAGACAATATAATATTTTCAACTCAAAAGTTTATTACAGTAAGGGCTTCTCTGTGCCAGGAGGCTTTACACATACCAGGTAAGGGCATGGCACTGCTGAAGATGAGGGAGAGGGCTGAAGTACTGAAGGTGCTGGAACCACAGTGTGGGAGGGAAGAGCTGACCACAGCCTTTTCCTCTGACAAGAGTTTTTCTTGATCATCCAGAAACCTACCCTTCCCTGACCTTCCCTTATAGATTGTACAGATACCTGAACCAATTGGGCATGAAGAAATTCGTGTTGCTTTGTTTGCAGGTGATGTGCCACTGACGTTGAATTTGTGCCACTGGATGTAATCAGACCCCAGGGTTGAAAACAAGAGGAAAGCAATTAGACAGATTTTACAGCCAGGTAGGTGAACAACTACATATTGCAAAAATTCTGAATTATTTTTACCCCTTTTTTGCAAATTCTATTAAATTTGTCAAGGTAAAATATTAACTGCATCTTGAAATTAAATACATCCTGAGGTACATTAGTGGAATATGGTCAGAGGACACAACACTTTCTAGAATTATACTGTTTAGTGACTAAAGCATATTTTCCACAAGTTAATTATGTAATCTGGTGTATTATTATTCCTACAGAATTATTCATCCTCTAGATTTAAGGCTTCAATGCTGCAGTCAGATTACTGCAGTGCTATTTCCAACAGCAGCCTTTTTCCACATTGCTTGTTCCAGAGGGTAGTTCCAGATAAAATGCTTTCTAACTGCAGCTATGGCTTAAAGAATATTAGTAGGTCATTGAGCAAGGGAACAAAGTAATTGATGACACACTGGATGATTGGTGAGGCAACTTTCTAAATGTGTCCAAGGAATGTTTCTGTCTTGACACAATGAAGAGCCAAAGTGACAGTCAGTAAACTCTTTAGAACTTAATTTGATTGACAAGATTTGTGGCTTTTCAAATACCACAGCAGCATGTTTGGTAATTTATGTAAGCAATGTTGGGTATCTTCAGGTGGGTTTTGGGTTCATGCAGCCAAATAAAGCTTCAACCCCATGACAGTTTCCAATTAGCCAAAAAACAGCACAAGGATTTCTCAAAAGATCACCTATCACAGTTCTGGTTTACCCCATGTACTTCATACAATGGGGTCTTAGCCATTTATTTTCATTTGGAAATAATTGCTTACCAGTATATTTTTTCTCCAGTTACATAAAATCCTTCATTTGAGAATCACAGTATTCCTGAATCTCCCTGGATTTTTTCTGAGAAAAGTATATACTGATGATGCTTGTTTCTAGGCTATGGACATTTAGAAAAAAATGGATTAAATGCAAACATCACTGAGAAAAATATCAGAGAGAGAACAGAAGCTGACAGATTCTAGTCCCAGTCAGCTGACTTTAACCTCACTTGTTTACCTGGGGAGGTGGGCTGAACACTGTAATGATAATTGTGATTATTTCTAGAGATAAATAATTAAATGGAACATATGTGATTAATGGACACATGCTTTTGCTTTCAGTGTGACTCAGCCATAATATCTATCAGAGCTGTCCAGTTTATCATAGAACTTCTCTATTCACCTATCATGGGCATGCCAGGCTTTGATGCTGTGATCAGGAATGCAGGAGTGCTTGCTCCCTGCATGCCACCCTGTATGATGGCTGCCTAGAATTTCACATAGCATTACATGGCTGGTTTGAAGACCAGATGGAGGATCCTGCTTACCTCATCTCTCTTTCATGAGAAGAATCTGAAGCTTGGTGAAACAGCCCAGAGCAGCCTGGAGGAATGTTAAAATGGCTGTCAAGGGAAGTCATGAAGCAGAGCTACCTCTGAGTCTCTACCTATTTCACTGGTCAGTAACCAAAATGTAACTGTTGTGCATCCTGAACAATAAGAAAAGCCATGGTTAGTTTCAACAAGTACATATTGCATATTTCTAAAGTTCTGTTAGTGAATTGTACACTAAATATGTTAGTATTTATAGAATTGTGAGTGAAAGTCTAGGTTTTGATTTGGATTTTAAAGTCTAGTAAGTTATTTTACAGTCAGCAATTAATAAATTTTAGTCCTCATGACACTGAAACACTATGCTGTCAATGCTCTGCTGAATTCAGTGCTATAATGAACAATACAGTACTTTGTGACCTTTTCCAGTAGATAAGAAGCTGGTACAGTACCCAAAACTGCTGTTGGATCATTGGATTTTAGGGATAATACCAAACTGGATTATGCATATGCACACTGAAATGCATATATAGTCATATACAGGCCAGAATAATTATAGGCCTTGCTGGCTCTGAGTGTTTTGTGCAGGCCTGTGCTCCCTTTCAATGACATACAGGGAACTTGGAGCTCCAAAGAGGTTTCAGGTTCTTTTGTGTCATCCCTGAAAGCACCCTGGTATTCCTGACAAGCCACACAAGGACACCAGTTTTCAGAGCAGAAGTAATCCCAGAGGGAAAGGCATCAAGTATTGAAACAGGGATGAGTCTAAAATCCACTCCCATTCCTTGGCCAGTCTCAGGATTCAGGAACCTTCTATTCAGCAAATATCTGTGCACACACAAGCACACACATGCATATTTTATAAAATCAACACTTTTAAAGCATTTAGGACATCTACTAAAAAAGATTTGAATAGTTAAATATTAGGAGTAGCAGATCCCTCCAAGAGTCAGGTTTGACCTAACAAAACCACTGTAAGAATGAATGTGCCAGCTCTGCATAAAAGAACCATGAAGACTCAGGATGATACAGGATAAAACAAGGAAGGTCTGCAGGTTTAATGCAGGTAGCCACGTATTTTTCCTTCCTTTCTCCTGAAAAGACATTTCAAGTTCATATTCCCATGTATTTTGCAGCCACTGCAGATGAGCAGATAGCATCCGAGTAAGCAATCAGGAGCCTGATGAAATCTCATGGGAATGATGAGGACAGCTTGCAAAAAAAAAGGATGACATTTCAGACCTCTACTGCAATCCAGTGACTGCTCTGAAAAAAAATCTTAGGCCACAGTCAGCTGAAAAGTTCATAAACACACAGAACTGGCATAAGTAGTGGTTTTGTTTGGGTTTTGAAAGCAAATATTGTGCTATGTTCTAAACATGAAGGAAATGCAGACCCTCTAATAATGGTGATACTAAGAATCAAAAAATATGTTGTATTTAATACAAAGCTTTTCATTATTTGGGCTATGAATTACAGCAAATAAAATGCTATATGTTATATATTAAAGACCTTGTCCCAGAAACAAACCCCCTGAAATGAAAGCTTTTAGGTAAATACTTATCAAATACTAACTCTGTAGATATATATATTTTGAGCTGAAGTTTCTTGAAGATACACTCTTAATGTATTTTTACAAATATTTATACTATTTTCTAGAGGCATAGCACTTTTTCTGTATTTCCCTCACTTTATTTAATGCAGCCTTTTCACTAAACCCTTAGCTGGACTATTGATATTAGTCAAAATCAAATTCTGAACTAATAATTCCTTTTCAATTTAAATCAATATATATTATTTGCATTATATATACACATATATTAAAAATCTTTCTGTATTGATCAGAAGTTTTCTCAAAACTATTTTTTTTCCTAGCATCTCCTGAAGTCACAGTGCTAACATGAAAATATAATAGTAATTCTCACAAACTAGTTCACCAGGAAGTATATGAATGCACTTTATATGAATGCTATGCAGACTATCTCAATTCAAAATTTTTAATCTTTAACTGTTTTTTTTTCTTGGCTTAGCCTCCACTGAAATCTATTCATGGGTTGTGTCTCCTTTGATATGATATTCAGGTTCTTCATCTTAATTTTCTATGCTTTTTATAAAAGGCCCAGATCACCACTTGCACATTGTTATTTTAATCTCTGCAGTTTGGACTAGGATAGGAACAAATCAGAATTGCTTATCTTGCACTGGGCATGAACGACAATATAGAATGACAAGTAATTAAGGACCTACCCATGTATTTCTGCCCTCATTTTCTTTATCCTTTTTTTTTACATTGTGATCTCCCTGTCTCCTGGGATAGACTAGTGAGGTTGAGAGTTAACCAATTCTGCCCAAGCAGTCACTTGATTTTCTATGGTTCCTAGACCTTATTAAAATAGTCAGCACTGTAGAATCCAGTCCTTAAATTATTTTTTTTCTGGGTAACCCTCTTTTAGTAACAAGCTTTTCACCATTAGCCACACAGCTTTCCTCCTGGTGTCTCCTCTGCCCTCTTCTTACTGCCCACTACCTAAACAAATGGCTGGTTCTCAACATTGAAGGAAAGATAACAATTACTAGTCCGAGCCTATACAATCCTTCTATAAACTGTTCCTTCTCTTCCTGTAAGTTGTACAATTTTGTATGGCTTCAAGACTGAGAACTCTGAGTACAGATTGTAGTTTTTCATTACTTCTGCACAATTATCATCCTGTAGCAGTAACAATGGGGTTCATGTTTTAACAGTGATCCTACAAATGCATCTTAGAAACAGTGAATCGTGTGAAGGAAGGATCCTAAGCTGGCTTCCCTAGCAGCCATGTGAAATTACAGAGCAGAATAATTAAGGCAATTGCTGCATTAATTTTCCCCGAGATTAATGCTCCTTCTCCTCTTTCATCCATCAGGAAACCTAAAAGGAATCTCTTTGTCTGTCTGTAATACAAATGACCTGAAAACCAAAGGCATGGTCAAGAGCTGACAGGAAATAGGGCATACTAATGTGCCAGCAGATGCTGAGGTGGGACTGCATCCTAGACCCCTAAATCTCCTTGTATCTGAGAGATCCATAGATATTTGTGACGTATAAATTAGCTGAGGGGTACAGAGAAGGTGGCTTGAGCTGGATGTTGTTCTGTGCTGGCATCTGTGCTGTAACTGTAGGAACAGACTATAAATAGCCCAACCCAGTTACCTTTTTCAGAACTTCGGGGATGGCTAATCCCCAAAATAGATGAATTACATAACTCTGTTCTCTAAACATCCTCATTCACTCTGCAAATTGGGTTCTTTGCACACCACTTTAAAGTAGTTGCATCTCTCTGGTTTACACTCAGCACTTGCTGGAGCAGCTCTTGGGTTGACACCAACTCAAAGGAGCAATGTTAATTTTCAGCATCTGAGGATTTGGACTTTGGTTGAAGGTATTTATGAAAGAACATTTAAAAAGAATAGCAGATGCAAAATATCAGATTATAACACTGATTCTAAAGTGAAACTGGGTAGGGTCAAATGGCATAGTTTTGATGCACTAGGCTGCATGCCCATGGCTGAGTTGTATGAGGCGGAGCAAATATTCAAAAAGAATGCACATTTGCAAGGCTGGCCTTGAACTTAAGATGGCTTGAGAAGCCAGAGTGTTTCTTCCTCTGGAAACCATTAGTATTTAAGAAGCATCCTATACTTAAAATGAAGATTTCATTCTGGAGCTCTGAAATCTGTCCTTAAAGAGTCACTATACACAAATCTGGACCTAGTGTATGCTGAGTGAAAAGGCTGTTCTTTGATCAAATTCCAACAGTCTAAAATTCTTAGGGCCTTCTACAGTGAAGATGTGTATTGGAAGTACTTGAACAGAGAATACCCCAGGAGTCCTTAATGCTTGCAGATGTATGTCCAATTTCTGTCTTCTCAAGCTGAGCAATCACTCATGTCCCTGCTACAGTGGCCTGGCACCCTGATAATGTAAAGAGAGGGCACTGCACTGGAATGCACAGATCTGTAGATATGCTCAAGTATGACCTCATTACATCAAGGATATGCTTGGAGAAGAGTATCCTTCTGGGAAGAGTGCCCTACAGCTGTGTTATCACTAATGCCACAAGAGGTCTCTTGCTCATGGTAATTCTCATCAAACAAAACCAGGAAAAACTATGTCCACAAATCTCAAAGCTGAAATTTACCTGCAAAAATAGGAAATCTTGCCCAAGGGTCCCTGCATCACTGCCCGTGAGTGGAGACACTTTTCCATGACATCGTGGTTGCGGAGACCAAAGGCTGACCTGGTTTGGTGTGAGAACTCCTGATTCCAGGTGCAGGGCAGGACACAGGGCTGACAGACTTTTGCTGCTCTGTTATGTAATGTGTACAAGCTTTTGGCACAAGTGACCTGACACCTGCAAGAGGCACAGATTTCCCACTCTACCAGGGCTGCAACCTCATCGTATCTTGTATTGATCTTTGCAGAGGAATTATACAAAATCTGCTCATGGGATTTTTAAGCTTCTTGGGCTTCACTTGATTTTCAGTTTATGTGTGTCCATGTCTTTTGCTCTCCAGACACATTTACTTTATTTCCATCAGCCTTCACTATTTTATCCATCCTCTGCTGAGGTTCTCTCTGGGATTTTTATTCTTAATTTATAATCAGTCCTATGGCACACTACATAACATATTTCTGAAGAAATATGAATATATATTGTTCTGCTTAATTTATAACTCTGTTCTTTTAAAGCATCATGTAAAAGCTCTTTGCAAAACTATGAACACTGATTAGAATGACTGTCATTTTTTGGATTTCTGGAGAGCCTCACACTGACAGCTGTTATTTCTGGTGCCAATCCCACCTCCATGTAATAAAACACTTCTCTGTATTATCTCACTGCACAAGCATGATAAATACTTTGTCACAGGCATTTACTTACATCCTAGTCCTTCTGTGATGGTGAAACACAGGTGTTAGCTCAGCTTCTCTGCCTGCATTGTAAATAGCAGTAGACTAACTAGGTGATGATATCACATCAATATTTTGCATTTCCAAAGAAATATTTCACATTTTTACTTTTTTGAGTAGAGACCATGAAAAAATGCAAAGAGAATTTCAAATTTATCAGTATTCAGAAGAGACTACATGTAACACCTTTAAAAGAATAAAAGAAGAGGCTTTCAACTATCTTGTGTTTCACAGAAACACTTAGACTTCCTGTGGCACAACTGCCTGCTCAAAGCAGGGCCAACAATTAATTCAGACCAGGATGCTTTATCCAATTGGGTCTTGAAAATCTGCAAAGACAAAAATCCTGGAAGCACTCTGGGCAGCCAGTTTAATTACCTCTGAGGGGAAACATTGCTTTCCTTAATCAGAATCTCCCATATTTCAAACAGGAGTGCTGTCTCTTGCCAGTCCTTGCCCAGGCATTAATATTGCAAGGTTAATACTCTGTAATAGCCCAGCCCAAGCTGTGACTGTACAGGAACACTGAGAATGTTTGACCTGTAGTTTCAGTATCCCTCTTGAAGCAAATGGAAAAACATGTGAAAGACATGCAAACAACTCAGATCACAATTTCCATCATGTCTCTGAAGCAATTGGGTTTATTTTTAAGGATTCTAGGCTGAGACAGTTACATAGCAGCTTTGTATGAAAAATAAAAAGCAAGGGGGAAAATAATGAAAGTATCAGGTTTAAAGATATGTATAGACAGGTTGATTGAAAATAGTAAAGTTTTAGCTGTATAAAGGAAACTGAACAGGGTATTTCAAATGCCACTAAATTATAAGCCAAGTGATAAAGTAACTAGGGAAAGAAACAAGTTATGTGAGGTAGGTAGAAGATCTTCAGTATTTAGTTTCGTTTACACTAAGCAGAACATTGAATAGAAATAGCCTGTGCTCCAGGGGACAGTGAGCAGGTTGTATCACTCTTTGAAAAAGGCTCTTGGGATGGTCTGGTGTATAATACAATACTAAGATTTATTTAGGTTCATTGGTTGCCTTAATAATTAAAACAGAAGCCACTGCAAGAATAACCAACATAAACAAAGAAGTTCCTGCATCAGTTGTGTCTCAGAATTATTTGAACATGCTAAAAGTAGTAAATAGAGAAGATGGATCTTGAGTATGACCTGATTTAGAAATTTCTGTATTCCTAAAAATATCACATGTCAAGAGATATCATCCACCGGTGCACAAGTTTCCCACAAGGATTTTGTCCCCTCACTTTCTGTTTTCATCAGAAAAAGGAACCCAGACACTGAAAGAGTATTTATATGAAAGTGTTTATGTAAAGAACACTCGTGCATTTAAACAGTTTCTTCATTAATGTGTTTTACCTCATTCAGAATTTTTATCATACATTATTTTGGCTTCAAGTTGGCTTTGGAAAGTTTCATAGAAAATTATTGCAGCTCAAAGAGTTTCAGCAAGCACTGGCAAAACATTTGAATACAAAAGCTTTTGAAAATCTGATGCATTTGCAGCATCTCGACAACAAGTGTTCCATTATAATTAAAATTGTGCCATTAGTCATGAATATTTGCAATCAAGGGCGGATCTGCTGAGATGGAGGTATCACAAAGGTCATTTTTTACCTAACACGCATTTTCCTTGCCTCATCTTATCATTCCATCTGTACATCTGATTGATTTCTCAAGATATCTCTCTCAGAACCAGAAAAACAAAGCAAAAGTACAAAAGATTATGCGGGAGGAGGTGTCCTTTGAATTTATCACACCAGATCACACACCCAACAAGGAGAAGCAGCACTTCATAATGCTTCTCTGTTTGCTCAGTGTACACATACAGTGCAGGTTATGTTGAATAATTAAGTTTGCTGACCCAAAACAGCTGTGACAACACTCCCAAGAGTTCAGTGGCAGTGGCTTCCTTCAGTGGGAATTCAATAGACCACATTTTCCTGAGTGGTTCTTGAAACCAGACTGCCAAGATATTGGGGTTTTTTATTGATGCAGTTTCAAAAGCACAGAATCTTGTGTAAGGTTCCTCTGAGAGCACTGCTCCTGCAGTCCTTAATGTTCTTGCTGGGAAATGTTCTCTGTGCCAGTGATCTCAGAGGGAGAATCTGGCCTACAGATCAAATTCTCTAGCTCCCAGCTTTCTGTTCTGAGATGCAACCAGGCATTCCCTAGTAAAGGCAGTTCTTTAAATGCTGTAGAGGCAGTGATGAACAGCAGGAAGCTCAGCCTCAGCCAAGGAAGTGTTTATTAAATCCTGATATCTGATGTGAATGTATTGATGTCATCCATGGACTCCCATTTTGTTCAAAACCTTGCAAGTTTAAATTTTAAAAATGGTCTGTAAATTGTGTCCCTGCAGAGCTGGTGACATTTTAGGGAGGGAATGGGTTTCTAAGAGACTTCCTCTAACTCTTATAGGGTTAAGATCTGGAATTTAGGGTTTAACTAACCCTAAATGTTGTTGATGTTTGGCCTGGGGTCCTTCTTTTCTATGGTTGTTTGACATCCACAACAAAGGGTACAAGAGTCCCATGTACTGCCAGCAAGGATAGGGGGGATGAGAAAGTTTGGTAAGAATCTTGAGAGGAAATTGCTTACTATTTTTACATGAATATTCTTCAATTCTTGAATATATTAGAAAGATATTTTTCTATTACTGCTGCCCTCTCCTGGGCACGGGGACCAGCAGGTGCACAGTGAGTGGTGAATTGCTTCTGCCGCTGAAACCAGAAATGTGGGATTCCTTATTCATGTCACTGAGAAACAAATCTCTCAGTTTTGTGAAAACAGTTAGCCAAAACCCCATCCCTAAGGAAAAGATAGGTGAACAATTTGCTACTCAAATAAAACAAAATATAGAATTATGGGATCATAGTATGGATTGGGTTGGAAGGGACATTTAAAGGTCTCTAATCCAAGAGCCCAGCCATGGACAGTGACACTTTCCACTAGACCAGGTAGCTCAGAGCCCCATCCAACCTGGCTCTGAACATTTCCAGGGATGGGGCAGCACCAGCTTCTCTGGGCAACCTGTGCCAAGGCCTCACCATCCTCACAGTTAGGATTTCTTCCTAATATCCAATCTAAACCTGTCCTTTTTCAGTTTAAAGCCATTTCCCCATGTCCTGTAAATAGTCTTTATCATTCTTTCAGGTTCTCTTCAGGTACTGGCAGGCTGCAACAAGGTCACCCCAAGGCCTTCTCTTCTCCAGACTGAACAATCCCAATTCTCTCAGCCTTTCTTTGCAGCAGAGATGCTTCATCCCTCTGATCACCTTGGTGCCTCCAACAGCTCCAGTGCACAGTCCTTCCAGTGCCAGGGACCCCCGAGCTGGATCCAGCACTGCAGGTGGAGTGTCACCAGAGTGGGATCACCTCACTCAGCCTGCTGCCCACACTGCTCTTGGTGCAGCCCAGGTGTGACAGAACCTTTCCATAGTCACTGTGACAACAAAGAGAAACTGGGCCAAGTTAACCCTGCAGTAATCCTGAGGGAGTCAATGAGCTGTGGTTGCACAAAGGCTCAATCTGGACTGTGATGTAGCTAATTTCTGTGTTCAATGGAAGTGTTGACAGGTGAACTCCTACAGATTTAGAAAGAATGCTTTAGGATGTTACCACCCTCCTGTTGACTTCTCCTCCCAGCTAGGTGTCACTACCACAAATATTGACCTTCATGAATTACGTATATGAGCATTTCTAATCAGCTGCAGAGCAAAGACTGACAGATTCCTAGACAGAAAAAAACCAACAGAAACTGGGCCTAAATTAAAAAAAAAAAAAGAAGTATTTGAGAGAAATCTGATGTGAGTAGCAAGAAGATGTAGTGATAACGATTCACACAGTATCTTACACAATAGCACTTACATCAGTATTCTGATGCAGTAATAAAGTCTTAACCTCAGAAATCAGCTATCTCCGAAGATCTCTTCAGTCTGAAAACAGACTGTGCTAAACTGTTCCTAATTCAGAACTGTCACATGGTTTTCACGAAAATTGAACTTTTAATACTTTTGAAGAGTGCAATTAACAAGCTTTTGAAAATATTTTCCCTCCACTTTCTTAGGACCTGAGCTACATAATTTGATCCAATGTAGAAGACTTGAGAGCCACTGATCTATGTTATTTTTCCCACTTTCTTAGTTTCTCCAGTATAGAAACCCACTCCCCAAAACCCAAGGCATGCAGAAACCAAATACCCTGACAGTTTCTCATTTTCCAATGAGAATAAAATTTTAGTTGCATATCTTTGTGCTGTTTCAGTTAGGGTAGAGTTAATGTTCTTTACAGTGGCTATGGGGCTGTGTTTTGGATTTGTGCTGAGCACAGAGTTGATAATACAGAGATGTTTTTGTTATTGCTGAACAGGGCTTGCACAGAGCCAAGGCCTTCTCTGCTTTTTGTAAGCATGCCTTTTTAAAACCATGCTGCTGAGGAGACTGGGGGTGCCTGGGAGGATGGGAGGAGACATGGCCAGGACAGGTGACCCCAAGTGACCAAAGGGGACATCCAGACCATGGGACATCACACTCAGTATAGAAAGCTGGGCAAAGAGGAAGGGGGGGGACATTCGGAGTGATGGCATTTGCCTTCCCAAATCACTATTACCTGTGACAAGGCCCTGCTCTCCTGGAGAAGGCTGAACTCCTGCCTGCCCTTGTTTTGCTTTCGCTGTGTGTGTGGCTTTTGGTTTCCCTATTAAACTGCCTTTATCTCAACCCACGAATTTTGTAGCTTTTACCCTTCTGATTATTCTCCCTGATCCTGCTGGTGTGGGAGTGAGCAAGTGGCTCCATGGGCCTGGCCTGCTGCCTGGGTTTAAACCACAACAACCTTTTATGTTGATTTCCCTGTGGAGATTCACATATATCCTCAAGGATATAATTTGATCTTTAGAATATCATAGGATGGTTTGGCTTGGAAGGGACCTTAAAGATCATCCAGTTCTACCCCTCTGCCACGGGCAAGGACACCTTCCACGATCCCAGATTTCTCAGAGCCCCATCCAACCTGGCCTTGAGCACTTCCAGAAATGGGGTAACACCAATTTCTCCGGGCAACCTGTGCCAGGGCCTCACCACCCTCACAGTAAGGAATTTTTTTACAATATCTAATCTACTCTCCATTTGAAGTCATTCCCCCTCGTTCAGTCACTGCATGCTCTTGAAATAGTCCCTTCCCATCTGTCTTGTAGGCTCCCCTAAGGTACTGGAAATCCTTGGTGTCAGTCATCTTCTGGTATCATTAGACCTGAAATTATCCTTCAAATCTGGAATTATCCTTCAAGTAAATTTCAACTGCCATCCCAGAAAAGGCTTAAGTCTCCTTCAACATTCAAAGGTAATTTTGTTCTCCGCTAGAATTACAAGGAGTGAGCACAAGCTCATTTTGCGACATTTTGTCAGGTGACATTTGTTCCTAGCACAGGAAGCTAAATCCAGTTGAGCCACATATTGAGCTTCATATTCAATCCTCTGCAGGTGATTTGTGCAGATCACACAATTTCCAGGCATAAAACCTAAAAGAAAAAGAAATCACTTAGATCTTAACCACCTTAGCAAACACTAAAAAAGCACTAGAACTACAAAGTGTTAGAAGTATTTTAATAATGAAATGAAGACTTTATCTGCCTTAGGAAACTTTGTGATGGCAAAAAAGGAGATACTGACATCCCAGAGGATGGAAATGAGAGTCTTACTAATGCATCCCCCTGGTTTAGAGGAATCTTCATAACCACTGAGAATTGCTGTGGTATCACTGGGAATACACTGAATCATAAAGCAGACTGTAATGCTATAAAATCTCTATCTAAGTCATACCTGCACAGCTAGATGAAGCTGCAAAAGCAATTAAAGCTTAATTAAATAATCCAGTTACTTAATAAAACATGCATGATGAAGGCCTGGTGGCATGAGCTTCACCATAGCCTGGCAGCCAAAAAACAAGATCTCTGCAAATGTTCTTATTGATGCCAGTATGGCTTGGGCCAATCATATATAGCTGGTGTGGATGGACCCACCAAGCTGAAATAACCCTTTCTCTGGGCTGGATAGGGGTAGGTAATTGGCTAATTGGAAAACCTCAAACAGCACTGTAATTGTTTGAGAGTGTTTGTTAATTTGGGAATATTTATCTAAGATCTGAAAGATCCTAGAATTCTGAAAGAAAACATAACTATCTAGGAGATTGCTATGTAGTTGAGCAAAATACATATTTTAAAGTCACAACTATTTTATGATGATTTTTTTCAGTTTTTCTTTAGTGATATCTAAGCTTTATGCATTCTCTCTACACAGAAAGAGTATCTTTGTGAAAATACCCTAGGCCAGAAAACTTCCTCGGTCTAGGATGCAGAACTGAACTCAAATATGATTTTTTTCCATGACAGAAATGCAGTTATGCTTTGTGATATTATGCAACCTACAGTAATTTAGGGATCTAGTCATCCTTCTGATGCACTCAAACCATATCATCAGTATTATTGCCCCTGTCTAACTTGTCTTTTCATGACAGGTGTGCATACTTGAAATTACTTCAAAATATTATGGCTGTGACAGTGGTTAAGACAGCATGCTTATTGCCTATCCATAAACCAGGGGTACATAGACACAACCTTCCCCTCACTTATTGTATCATCTTGTGATTTTTTTCACAAGGTGCATATTACCCAAGATGTCTTGCAGTGAAAAATCAAAGTCCTCTAAGGAGCTGTAAATATGTCCAATTTCCCTAAATATGAAGTTCTGATCACAGGAAGCTTTGCTTTACTTTAATTCATTTCCGTTTAAAATAAGGCACTCTATGATTTATGTGGGATTGCAGGTGGTTTACCTATGCAAAAGAGCTATCAAACCACGAGACACCCAGCAACTCCAATAATCCCCCATTAGATATTAACTACATAAAGCAAAACCTCGAAATTATCAAAATGGAAACAAATGGTTTCACTGCATGTGAAATACAGAGAAGTCTGAGATCATTTGCTCAAAGCATTCTCACATTCAAAGCACGGACGCCATCGAGGGGGCTCTGAGCCTGCTACAGCTTATGTTATTTGCCTCTAGATGGTGCTCTCACGTTGAGATTAACCAGCTCCATTCTCTTTTTATTACAATTCTCATAATTAATGAATAATAGCTAAATATTTCTCTCAAAGTCAAAATTGTCAACATTTTCAAAAGAGCAAGGAAAAAAAAACATGCTAGAATCCATATGAGTATGCCATATGGTAGTTTCAGATAGCTGATGTCCCCCAGATGGCTTAAGGAAGGGATTTTAATTCTAGGAAAATCAGCACTAGAGCCACAAAATATTTAATAAAAAGGTGCAAATTCTAGAAGATTTTAAAACATGTAATGAGCAGTTGTCAAATAATACCTTTATGGTTAAATAACATCATTTCAAATGGGTGATCATCCAGCATTACAAACTGGAAAACAAAGGCAAAGGGATTTAGCAGTGAAGCTCAACATTTTATTCTAAGAACAAACTTTAATATTCCCCGTGTGGTTTGTGCATATTCCTACTTCACATGGCACAAGTATTATGCCAGAAAGTAGAGGTGATTCATGTGTCTCACAGATTTCTGACCATGCCCACTGTCTCTGAGCAGGAGACAAGTTTTTACATCATTTACAAGTTATGTGGATTCTTCTGGATTCTCTTCTATTTCCAACTAGCAAGTCATCTTACTTTTGCACATTCTTTTCCAGGTGTTATTCATGAGTAAGAGGCTGTCTTCATCCCACCATTTGCTTCCTAATTCCTCTGCCACATGCAGCTGTGCCACACACAGGAGCATTTTGGTTAACAAGAAAACAAAAGAAGATTTTGGAGGCCAGCATTGTCCTGCTGATAAAGCTGAAATTTAAATTGACTCTTAGATTATGACTAGCTTTGCCTACTTTTTGTAGTTACCTAATATCCATACAAAACCTTTTTTCTGTCCTCTCTGCCTTGTAGAGACAATTATGCAGGGTTAATCTGGTTCCTTTCCTTGCAGGGTTCATCTGGTTCCTTTCCTTCTAGGCTCACATTAGACAGCCCTGTTGTGACACACCATTCTTTATTCCTTTGTTTCCTCTCCTTGAGTTTAAGCCTCTGTTCATACCAGCTGTTCCACTTCTAGGTAAAATGGAACACCCAATTGCTCATGATGAAGATCAGGATGTAGAATTCCTTGTGGCTGTCAGTGTTCCCACACATAAAGAGCCTATTTGTTTCCAGGCAGCACAAGATCAGAGCTGTAACTTTTACAAAGCTGGCATTTAGTGTGCCCTTTACCTTCAGCACACAAATGCATTGAACAAAAGCAACAGAGACTCCAGTGCTAACCCTGGTTAATAAAGAAAAGAAAGCTGAAACTTGGAGATTGTAATGTGAGAGGTTCTAGAAAATACTGCATGAAGTGTTGTTTCCTGACAGAAATCCAGGCTCAAGGGCCTGCTCTTCTTACCTTAACATGACACTGCTGGTGAATAAATCTGTACAGAGAGAATGCTCAAGAATATTTGTTCCCTATGGCTTAAGGATTGAATTTTTTTCCTGCCTGACCTGACATAAGGAACAATTTAACTCCTGTTCTCTTGGATCTGATCCATTAGCCACTTTTCAAACCAATCACTTTACAGAGAATCATAGAATCATCATAGAATATCCTCAGTTGGATCAAGATCATCAAGTTCAACCTCTGGAGCTTTGCTCTAAATTTTCCTGCCTACAATAATTCAAAACACTAAGTCACCTAAACACAGTGTAATTGTAAAAGCATTCTCAGCAAAGTCATGGTGCAATAAAAACTATATGCTTCTTACAAACATAAAATATGTCTCCTTAACTCAACACACCTAATCTTTTACATCTTTCAGATTTCAAATGCATCAGGAAATCAGTGCCCACAGATTTGTGAATATTTGTGCTCCAATATTGATATTCAGTAGCGACTTTGATATTGGAGCAGCTATTACCCTGAATTCTTTGAAAAGAAAAATCAAATGGAAAGTACAAGTCTATTGAAACATGGCTGCATCTCATACAGTCTTATCTGTAGACTTATAGCTATAATTAACTAAGAAATATTTTTTAAGAAAACTTAGTTAGGGGTGAGGGGTACAGATTAGATTGTTTCTAACAGGAATGTTTTTAGCATGCAAGTATGGCAGTATCCTCCGTTTCAGTATTTGTATTACTCTTCCAGAAATACTTTAATAGTTCTCTCTGCATGAAAAAGTAAGATGGCAGACACCACTTCTATGACTGAAATACTGATGCCCCTTCCTCATTATGCTGCTTTCCAGCTTTGCCTCTAAACTGATCTTAAAACTATTATTTCAGAGTATCCACTGGCATAACTGCTCCTGTGTTCCAGGGTGGAGTTTGTCCACTGTCATAGTTTCTCTAAAGGTGGTTTCTGTTTCATTAACCCAATTGTTTTCCCTGTTCTCATGTCTTCCCTGCCTTCTGAGCTGAGGCAGGGACTCACAAAGATGTCATGAGAGTTAAATGGCAGCCACATACTTCTAATCCAGCAAGTAGACATTGTGCAGAGGGACAGATTAGGGAGAAAGTGAGTAGAGGTGAGAGTGAAATGACAGGAGAAATCTGACTGTGCAGCTGCCCTTGCGCTCACTCTCCAAACTGGCAGGTACAGAGATATGATCCCTTCCCTGTGGCAGAGAGCCCAGGTGTGAAGCAAGCACGGAGCTCACACACAGAACCCACACGGACAGAGGCAGATTAATGACTCAGAGGTTTAAGTTACAGCAAACGCGGGGTCTGTGCGTCTCTGCCACACACGGACAGAAAGCGTTAATGAGCAAACCTCAGCTAGAGTTGCTTCCCCAGCTCCTTGCCTTGAGGGATCACATTGTGTAAAATGTACACCTTTCTCTAGGTCAGGGCACTGTGTTTCATCTTGCCAGGGGCAGTTTCTTGCTGTTAACTGCTGTTAGGCTAACGAGGTGGTTTGAAGGCAGTGGGAAAGGAGATGAGGCCTGTAAACCATGTTAAGAATTGTATGAACATGCTTTATGATATGCATAGTCATTTTCTGAGTCAGCTTTGTGAATTGAAAGACATTTCTTTCCTCCTTTCTAAGAATGAGCTTCATAATTTCCCTGAGAAGCATAACTCTAGTTTAGCATGACTCATACAAATATTCATGTATCCGTTTCACTGGATTCTATTTTCTAGAATGGGTACATAGTACAGAGCACCATTTATTGTCATTAACATTGGGTTTTTCATCAGTAACAATCCCACACATACACTTTGCTCTCCTTGTGAGTAGCTCATCACAAGTATGACATGATATTCCCTTATGTGGATACCTTTATTAAGTATAAAACCTCACGTCCATAATAAATTGGATGGAGAAAAATGAATTAAAGAAAACTCATATTCCAGCTACTTTGCTGCTCTCTGGACAAAACCTGCCCACCACTGTCACTGTTTGCTGGGAGGCAGTAAATATTTTCAAATTAAGTCACCTTTCAGCCTGGGGCAAACAAAAAATATATGTCTTGTGTGAGAGTGATGCCAGGATGGTTTTTTGCCTTTTCTTTTATACCCCTTTTATATACCCTTTTTTACAGTTTTCATGTAGTCTTAATGCTCTTAGCCCACATAATTGTAATTCTTTAAGTCTGATAACTTAAATGAAGACCCACTGTTCCATTAAACCAGGAAACCAAACGTCCTGGAAGCCTCGCAGTCAGGGTGAGAAAGCCCCAGACACCAAGGTCCTTTCTAGAACACATCCTGTAAACTAAGATAGGCCCATCCAGGGGGGAGATTCCTCAGAGTGGGGGATTCATTCAAGTCTCTCATTGGGGAATCTTTGATAGATATGTTAATTTGCAAAGCCTGTAAATTGTATATGTGATGTATCATACGTGTGTGCTCTTCAGTGTGCATTTTGGGGTGCACTTTGGTGCATTTCTGTCTGGATGAAGTGCTGCATCTAAGGATCCTCAAATAAATACTGAGGTAAAAACCCCTTTTCCCCATAAACCATGTTTGGCTTTAAATTTAAGACTAGGGAAAGGAAATAAGAGGACACACAAGGTCAGTTTTGATCCCACAGTGCAGAACCAACACAGATGCCTCACTATCCCTACAAAAGAGACCTTAAACTACCAAAATTCTGGAATAAGTACTCTATACATATTTCTTTCTTCTAAATGCATCTTGTCTCCAAGGCTGTAGGACTTTCAGCTGCAGCCTTTCCATGTTTTCAGGTTTTCAGGAGTCATGACTACATTTGCTGAAGTCTTTAGATAAACCTAATGCTATAATATTTTTATATGTATGTAGGACAGAGTCAGATTCAGTTTGGCTTAGAAAGAAGAGCAGCAGCTGTGGGCTTAGAATCTGAATCTTATTCTTCCTAGGCTGCTTAGCCTTCAGCTGTTAACTTTTCCTCTACCTTGGCTTTGCTACCAGTAAAACTGAAATATTAACCTTATGTTGTTGAGTCCAAGGAAAAAAACACACCACAGCAAGGATAAACACTTGCAAGCTTATACATGCTGGCCACTGAAATGAAGTACACTCTTCTCAACCTGTGACCCTGTCTCAGCCTTGAGGAGTCCAGGCCATTCCTGCAATGTGTGCAAAACTTCACAGTCTGAGAAGGAATTTCATGCTTTTTCACTTATTCCCTAATGAGTATTTAGTATTCACTATATGAGTAGACATGGCAAGTGGGGTTGTACATAAACACAAACACACACACACCACCCTCTGTGACTGTGGCCTTGTTTGTATCAGCCAGTGCCATGGCACAGCAGAAAGGGTTCTGTGGAGGAAAACTTGATTCTGAGCCTGATTTCACCTTATGTGACTTGGCAACCTAAAAATCACATGCTTTCATCCTTCAAGAGCATATCTGCAGTTCTTAATAAGAAAATGGGCTTTCAAATACCAGAAAGAATAAGAGCTGAGTTTTAGCACACTGAGCAAATCTTAGAAAGGTTCCTAATGTGCAGCCGGCTCTTGCTGTTATCTTCAGTTTAGACTTTGGAACATGGCTTTGGATGTGGGATATAGGATCCTTTCTGACTCAGTTTTGATATTCATCTTTTTTTTCCTGGCAAAAGTAGTCAGCTTACTCTTATTTTCTAACATTTTAAGCCTGCCAGGAAAACAGGAATCTGAGTCCTCCCTAACATTGTCACTTCTTCCCTCACAGAAGGACTTAAACACAGAGGAAACATTCTGTGAACCAGAAACTTCCTTATCCTCACACAACAACTTGAATATCTAAAAAACTAACAAGTTCCAGCAACTTCGTGGGCTCTCTTATTGCCTACAGCTCCTTGTATCAGTTGTTCCCGGCAGGGCACTCTGTGGCAAAGTTACATTTTTACACCCTCTTTGTGTACCTGGCAACACCAAGAATTTCCCTTTGAGTTTTCTTCCTTACACAGCGAATCAACTTCTCTATACTTCCCTCAGAGTGGACTATGCTGATTCCATCACACAAGCATAAACAAGGAAATACCTACTGACCCAGGATATTTTCCTAACTTTGCTTATAGAAAGTCTCCATGGATTCTACAAGAAATTTAGGTCAGGTATTTAATTGAACCTTTTTTTTTGTTTGTTTGTTAAGAATTACTAAAGAAATGTTTTCATTCTGGAGAACTCCACTCAGCAGTGATGAATTTTCTTCTGTTTAATGTGATATTTCTATCAGCAAAATTACTGGTTTCACCCAAGAGTATGTCATAAATATTTACCAAGTAATAACTTTCTAAGGGATCTGTTACCCCTGGGGAACAAGATTCTCTGTTTTCAACACAGCAGTGCTTTATTTAACATCACCAGCCATCTGAAGTACTCCAACAATAATTTTATATTTTCAGATCAAATAATCATTATCACAACCAGTTTCAAAACACAGCATTTTCACTTCACTCAGGTGAGCCATCACTGCCAAAGTTTTAAAAGAAGCCATCAGAGTAAATATGATCCAGATGTGAGTTATCTAAACACAAATTTTAACAAATGGGAAAATCAGTATAAATTCTTCTCTATTGTGTTTTAAAATGTTGGTGGGAGCAAATGAATATTTTATTACTTGAAAGATAACTCTTCAGCATTCAGCTGGGATTATATAACTTTGAATTGTGTCTGAACACAAGTATTCCACCACTGTCTGGGCAGTAGAAAGAGGGAATCAAAAAGAGAGACCCTGAATGCCAGAAGCACTGTATTGCCCATCATAAGGAAACCACAATAAAAAAGGGTTCAGGAGCTGCAAATGAAGGGGGTTTAAAAACAATTCAATATTCTGGAGAAAGCTCTGGAGTAATCAGCCTCCAGTATATAAGAATCTATGAAATTCAGACAGACAGATACAGCTCTGAAATAACATCCCAGAGAAACTGAGGATAGCAGCTCAGGAAAGGACTGAGGATGCTGATGGGTGTGCTGAGATTATTCCAGAAACTGGAGTAAATGAAGTTGTGAGGGTTGGTCATTTGGGTAATCTGGTAAATTCTGCCAAGTGAGGCTGACTCGGTTCTAAATGATAAGGCTGCACTAATCAAACACAGCAGCCTGCAGTATAAAAGCGATGAATGCACCAGGGACTAACCAAAAGGGTTATTACAGCCAGGCCCAGCAAAGCAGTCCTTCTAAAATGAATGTCCTGCAAGAGGACAAACCCTGGCAGATCTCCAAAATCAAATGCATTTGATGAAGAAATAAGATGTGGCCCCGAACATAAATTATAAGCAAGATTATCCTGCCCAAAAGTAACACAAAAACAACAAGCAATAGCACCTTCGACTGGATGGCAGCACAGAGTACTCGTGAAGAAATACTATGATGGCTGGGATAAAGAGCATCTGCAAGTTGTCCCAAAAGGAGATTAAAAGCTCTGTGAAAGAGAAGATGGGTAAAGCTGTGTGTTGCATATGATAGGTGAAAGCCAAAATGAAAAAAACCCTAACCAACAAACAAACATTTTTCAGCCCAAAGAAGCTGAAGTCATTTAACAGAAACTCCAAGTCTTTTGCATTAGTGCAGGGTAAAAAATAAGTTCTATCATGTTGGAAAGATGGTCTCACATGTTTAAATGTGGGATGAAGAATAAACACTGGTTCTCTCTTTATATCTTTGTACAATCATGGGTACATGAGACTGGAAATTTGCTTTCATAACTGTTCTGGACAATGAAATTAGTAAAAAAATTTAGAAAGGACTTACATATAGGAATAAAAATGTTAAAAAACACAGGAGGGAAAAGCCATGGAGACTGTTTCAGAAGTCTTGAAGATGGGCGCTTGGTGGAGCTCAGAGTTCCTGCCCTCTGCCTGCACACACAGAGAAGTTAATGAGAGCTGCACTCTCACATCTGCGTTTGTGAGCCCAAAGGCATGCCCAGACCACTGATCTACACATGGAGAGGAAAACTGAGTATCAGCCAAAGCCTCTGGATGACCCATAATTGCATCAGTGGGGAGAGCCAAGCACTGTTTCTTAGCTCCAGTATGACTAAACTCCTTACCTGATTTGTTTCTAGATTTTATCATATTGAAGAGAAAACATGACATTGTCAAGGGCACAGGCTTTTGGCAGTACAACTCTTAACTGTTTTTGCTGCAGCATTTACAATTAAAAGGCAGACAAAAGTGGTTTTTTCAGACTTCCAGAAAAAAGGTGCTCCTTTAACTGAGTTAAAAATTGTGAGGAGAGAGAATTAGGCCAGCATCCCTCAGAAGGCGACTGCCTGTGTCTGCTGCAGAGTGCTCAGCTATCAGATAGCCCGGCCAGCTGCGCTAGCCCCGGGACTGGAGTCGGTGTCGCTGCACCCTTGGGGCACTGCACTCAAACTAATTAGCTGGGTGATGAGAGATAGGGCTTTTTCAGCTTGCCAGGTTGGCCAGAACATACTATAGCTCAAGCTGGATGTCTCTGCTCTGCTCTGCTCTCTCCTGGCACCCGTCTGTCCCCCTGCTGGAGCCCGCCCGGGGGTCCCTGTGCGCTGCCTGCTGTGGGTGCAGCCAGGCCCTGAGCAGGCACCCCCGGGGACAGGGACAGTCCTGGAGGGGGGACACGGCTCTAAGAGGGAGGGAAAGAAGAACAAAACGCTGCCTGGAACTGGAGGCACAGCTCTGTTTAATGATATTCCTGAGGGGAAAAGATAGACATTGCTCTGCCTGTGGCTCCCCACACAGCTTGCTGATGGTCTCCTAACTCTGACAAGCATTTGACCCTGGCAAAAAGGCACCAGGCCAGTGCTGGTGCCATGCTTTGAGAACTATCTGCATCTTTATCTTCCCCCTGTCAGTGGTGTTACAGACAGAGGCATTTCATGCTACTCTAAGAAACTTAACCAGAGATCACAAACCCTGAAGTGTCTGTACTGCCACTCTGTTGGGCCTTGCTGGCCTCGTGGGTTCCTGGCCTGGAGATCTTCCTTTTTCAGTGTCTCATGTCAGGAAAAACAAAGCAAGACTTCTTTCTGCTGCTTCAAGGCCTGTTTATTATTTCTTATCTAAGTTTCAGAAGCACAGCTCTGCTGCTGCTTCCAGGAGTACAGTGGCTGCTGCTGCTCAGGGCAGATGGCTTTTATAACTTTATCACCCAATTAACAATCTCTGTGTGTTCTACTTTGTCTTTAAAACCAATAACTATCGATTTTATTAACATGCTTCTTCTACACTGAGTTTTTTCTACCCATTAATAAATCACAGGAACTTAGGTCAGAGAAAAAGGAAGAAGAAGAAGGAAGAAGAAGAAGAAGGAAGAAGAAGAACAAGGAGAAGCCGACACCCTGGATTGTCCATGTTGTCTCTCTATAATATATGGACCAAAATCTAAAACTACAAATGCACACTCTGTGGTACAATAAGCAAAAACTCTTTTCATTTCTTTGGTGCTTTCAGCTCATTGAGAAGTGAGGGGAGTTTCTCCCATGGGCTTAGGTCAACAGCTAAGCTGTTTCGTGGAGCTCTAGGGATAAAAGTTCCCAGAGGAGCAGGAAAGGTTCTCCAGCCTTCCTGGGCTCCAGCACCACTCCCATGATTTCTGCTTGGTGTCACCACTGACAGCCAGAGCTGTGTTGCTCTATCCTGACACACTTTGTTTTTCTATTTTTCTGAGCTTTCTTTTTTTGTAATGCTTTGATTGAGTATTTATTTCGATATCTCTGTAATGTATTTTGTCCTGAATTAGTGCTGCATGCTCTTACCTGCATTGTAAAATACGGCTTAGAAATTACAGAGCCCACAGTGGTGTGGTTGTACACGAGTCTTTGCTCACAGAAGCTCATCAGAACTCACCACCTACACACCAAGGCAAAGAACAAAACAAAACACTCAGGCACTGTGCTTAGTGGGTCTAGTTAATTCCAAAACAACTATAGCTCCTTTATCATGCATTAACATTTACAGAAACAATAGATGGGATCAGTGTAAATCAGAGTAGCAGAAGGAGGGGGGTCTGCAGCCAGAGAAAACAGATTTTTTTGAAGCTGGTCAAGCCTTGAAGTTGCCTCTGTTTTCAGTGGGAGGTCAGACCAGATGAGGCCCCTTCTGACTATAATTTTTCTTTGATTTTAAAAGATTCCAAGAGATTGCAGCACCCAGTCTAGTAAGATGAAGAGAAGATAAGGGAACGAGGAAATAGGAATGGGACATGGAGGAAATGAAAGAAAACCACTTGCCTTTTAAAGAAAATAAGGAGGCTTGATTTATTTCACCTTCTATCTACCAAATGAACTGCTGTCCTTCAGGCACAATTAGTGGATCCAAGTGCTACAGCTTTCATTTCCATGAAACACCAAGAAATATGAAGATGTTTAACTAATGGAAATAGTCAAGCTAAATGCAGCTGGTATAATGTCAGGGAAACCAGGACTTGACCGAACAAACTCACAGTAAAAAAAGAACATTTTATGCCATAATAGTTTTGGGAAAAAACTGTCTTGAGTTAAGCAGGAGTAAAGAAAATTAAATTCTAGTATGGCTAAAGACTGGAGATCCTGACCCACTGCCAAATAAGAGCAGCTATTAAACTGTTTCACAGAAATGCCCAGTTTGATTTCTTCTACTGTTGAGCCTCAAAGCTGACTATATCGATCTGAATGAGGTTTACAAAAGTGTTGACTTTCAGGCGTCTGACTGCCTCAGCTCCTGCCTGCAAACCCTGGCTCTCTAAGCAAGGCATTCAACTTTAATCCCACTGGTTGGTCCTGCCAAGAGCAGAGATAAATGTAATTGACACCCCGAAGAGCAGAAAGGTGCTTCTCTCCTTAGGAGAGCGGGATTGGTTTTCTCCTTTAGGGAAATCCTATTTAGAAGGAGAGAAGTGTTATCTAATCCACATTCTGTCTCACATCCACATCCCTGCTCTGAAGAATTTATTATATAGAGTGAAACGGTGCAAGTAAGAGATTCCAGAAGATTGGCACTCCGGGTGTATGGCAGCCTGCTGTCAAGGTCACTCTCGTGGACAATGGGACAATGAATTAGCACTAAAGCCACTCATCAGTCAGAATGAGGACTGAAATCAGGTCTGTCAACACCACTGTTGGTGCCCTAATCACCAGATTACTGGATATTTAGGCTGCTCCAAAATGAGATCACAGTTCAGAATTACTGCTGAGTCCTTCTGCTGGAGTAAGGACTGTTGCATTTAGGCTGATATTTTTATGTGAGGGATCTCTGGATGCTGGTATATGTCCACTTAATTAATATTTAAACAGCGAGCCTGGCACACTCAGACTGCAGCAGATCACCTCTACATATTCTTCATGGGCAAACCAGGCATTTTTTCTGAGTCCAACACACATGGAGTTTGCTGGATTTGTCGTGCATTTGCAAACCATAGCTACGGTGAAAGCACATTAGATTTGACCCTTCTGGGAAGTGCCATAGCTACTGTGTGCTTGTTACAGCATTTGGGATTTCTGAACATCCTGCTGTCCACTTAGGACTGAATGGTGGGACCAGAAACATTTGACAAATGTCCAGTGTCCTTAAATTCTGCCCCAAAAGGCTGTATCCTTGAGACCCTGAAGACCTGATTATTCTGCCTTAATAGTCAAGTCCTGTTGGAGGTTGCAGCAATATTGTAGTGATATTACAGCCACAATTAAATCAGACTGTAAATTCAAGTGTCTTAAAAAAATAATTTCAAGGCAGTGAGTGTTACGACAGAGCTTTTGGTAGAGTTTAAATTTACTGTGTGGTCCAAAATATTGTTTTCTGCTCTAAAATGGATAATGTTTAGGTGAATCTAAGCAGCATTCTTATAGAGGCTCAGCTGAGCGTAACCTATCTGAACAAAGCATTTTTCAGTGTTAGAACTCATATAATTCATTGCTTGATGAGATATTAATCTTAACAGGGGTGTATAATCATCAGTGGCATCTTGCAACCATGTCCCATAAACAGATTACATTGCTCAACCTCTGTAAATCTGCTCAGTGATATTAGTGAAGACAATGACTGCCAAATGAGCCAATATTTTCTTTTCTCAATGCTACCCTAAGTGTGGTCAATAGCAGATGCTTAAGGAAGCAGAGTGTAAGAAAAAGGCAGGGTGTTGCTCTCCTTGATATTCAACTTCTGTCTTCCAGTGCTACTCACATGCTTTCAACGAATTATCTGGAAACTGCAAATGGCACTAAGGTTGATGGTTCTAAATCAATGGCAAATATTTATTGGAACTGCAGTAGTACCTTAAGCATTTGTGGTCCCTGCTCTGTACAACCAACAGCATAAAGTAGAATGCAGACAAAAGAATATGCCACAGATGAATTAAATGCAAATACTGATCCTATTTTTGTGCTCTCACTATCTTGTTTTGCTCTTGGTGACTTGTAGTTCTCTTTAAGTAAATAAGTTACTTAGAGGAAGTTCCACAGTTTCTGAGCATGGTCCTTCTCCTACTGCTCCACTATTTTACTAATTTTAAATTTCAAACCATGTTCCAGATCACATCACTCAATAACTTGCATGAAATTCTAGATAATGAATAAAGTAAATAAAGTTAAAAAATCTTGGAATGGGCCCTGGGACTGTGCCTGAGAGCCAGAAGATAAGCATACACCAGACTGATCCTTTCTTATTTGTGCTATTATATCTGCTGCAGAGTTTTAGGAACATTTGCAAGGCTCTGGCCAGAGATGCTGGCAGAGTAACCCTTCCCAGGAGCAGTAGGAACCACTTCAGCACAACATTTGCTTTATCAGGATGTAGTTTCCTAAGGTAGAACTTACATTTTTCCATATTTCAATGTGTTTTACAACCTTGCATTTTCAGCAGGGATCTTGCTCTTGTTCCCCTGTTGAAGCTGTAATTTGCCATGAGTCTGAGGCTGTTTCTTATGGGCTGTTTGTGCTATGGCAGCCAGGAAATCTTGATGAAGAATAACAGAACTTTGTTCAGTAGATAACTACTTCATGCAACTACAGTGCAACTGTGAGAGAAGACATATATTTTCCTTATCCAAGGAAGGGAAGGATTCACACTCAAAATAAAGGAAAGCTTACATGAGTCTCCATTTCCATTCCTGGTGGCTTTTCTAAACACCTTCTCCATCTTCACAGTCCAAAAAGTCAAAGGCACGTCACACAAGAGTTGAGTGTCATTTTAACAACTCCATTTACTGCTGATGGCCAGTCGTCAGCTCTTCCTCATCCACCAACACATTTTTGTGCTTGAAATCCTTCCCTGCCCTATTTTTGTTGCCTTTCCCCCTCTCTTTTTTAAGTACTTTTCTTCCTTGGCTCTTTATCTACTTGCTTTTGCCACGTCGAGCTATCTTTCCAAGTTCAGAAAACACAAAAAAACACAGAAAACTCTTCAAGGGATTTGTCTTTAACTTTCTCCTCACCACAACCCGGATCAGCAGCTCCTTGCATCACCTGAGTAAAACCAAAATAAATGTAACACTTTTTGAAATTACTCTAGGGTCAAAAGCATGGGGCAATTAGCAACAGCAATTAGTTCAGGGAGAAGTAAGATTCCTGATCTCAAAGGCACAGCTCTCTGAGCTATCCCAGCAGGCAGGGTTTGCACAGGCAGTAGCACTGCATGAGCAAACTGGTGGTCAGTAGTCACAGTATACCTGCACTCAAAGGCCTCACCCAGTCTGTTCCTGGGGTCAATCAAACAAGCAGGAGGGTTTTTTAAACAACTTTTCATTCAATACTGGCTATAAAAAATAAGGGATTCCAATTCTCTGCTTTTTTCCTCCTTTGCTGGTGTCTCTTAGATTCTGGATTGCCTTGCTGCAGGCATCCACAGGAGGCTTCTCAGCAGACACAGTCTCTTAGGTCACTGGCATGAGCTCTTCGCTGTGACACAGATCATCCTCTCCAGAACCTGGCTTCACCCACCCCTCTCATGTGGTAAAGGCACCATAATTCTGTTCCAGTACTGCAACCCATTCTTGAGAGCGTGGTCACCGTGGGGATGGAGACTCCAGGCAGCAGAACAATACCCTCTGCTTGCTTCTGCAGCTTCCTTTGATGAAGAGAGCCCTTGTGACTGATTGTTTCAGGCTTCTCACCTGCCCCTGTCATGCAAGTCACAATGAATATAATGTGACATTATCAAAACAGTAAAAGGTACTAACACCAACAAACTGCAAACCTTTGAAACAGTGATTATGTCTGAGGAAGGGATTATTTCACAGGTGAAAGCATGAAATGGCTTCCTTTGAACAGAGCAAACATGAGAAATACATTAAAAACTTTGAACCTACAACATCAGAAAGCTCAAGAGAAATTCTTTGGAGAAAAGACCATCGGGGCAGGATGTTCTGCTTATATTAAAGTACATTATTAAACTGTTTAATAGAATAGGAAAAATTGTGAAACAATCGACGTGAGCAACAAGAAACTTGTAAAGTTTACGTAGTTACACAGAGGGAGAAATGATCACCCTTGGTTTTGTGGGCCTGATGTGACTGTGTGTCATCAGTGCCAGAGGACAAATTATTGAGCTTGTGCAAGAAAAGCATAACTAAAACAGAAATAGAAGGGAGAACTGACCATGAATTCAAAGTAATAAACCTTGGGGTGTATTATGCAGCTACTAAGCAAAAGAAAGAAGCAGATTTCAACATTTTGATATGGAAAACTAATAAATAGAATAAAGAGGCAAAGTGAAGCATGAAATGAGTCAACATAAAAGGAAATAGCTACAACTAATATTGATGTGTGGATACATGATAATGAAAATTCACAGATAAAGTAAAGAAACATCATTAACACAAATAACTAATGACTACCAATTAGAATTAATACCAAAAGAGCCTATAGCCTAGACTGCTAGAAATGAGAAGAAGTTTTATTGACATATAAATGTGTAGTTTTGTGCTTGGCAACAAATTGCATCACTGTATGCTAGAGTCTCGGTTTCACATGACAGAAGAAGAACCCAAAATATTCTCATCAAAATCACACCTTTTAAGAGCTATGACAAAAACAAATATAAGCACAAGTTGTCATCAAGAGATCTGTTGTCTGTAGAGGTACGAAAACATTTCTGCCATGTAAGATCTCAGTGAAACTTTATCTGGAATATTGTATAAAGTTATGAATTTAATCTGAAAAACATGCAAAGATGGGCACTTGGAATGGATAAGAAAGAAATTCTCTACACAAGACATAATTTGCAGATCATGGCTCTTCTAGCCCTGTGAAATGAAAGCAGAAATGGGATAAGATTGCTGTCTACAAATGTATCACTGCAGGAGTGGTTTGATGGCTAAAAAGGTAAATTCTGGCAGAGAAACAAAGGTATATATTGGCAAATGCATTTAGACTGAAAATTGAAGGACAATTAAAAGAAGGTTAGAAGAAGCAAAGAACAGGAGGGTTAAAAATCACACACAGTCATTTTAAAAAAGGACATCTGTGATGCTGTGCCTGGGACAGCTGAGCACCATGAGCCCATCCAGCTCCTTTTAATCCTCTGTTCCTCCCAGACCTACCTGCCTTATATTTTTTTTCAGCCAGTCTGCTGTTTCTAATTGAGCAATAACTTTCATATCCTCAATATCTGGTTTCTTTCAAGAAGTCTATCCTGTACAAAAATTTGGTGTTTATAAGCTCTTTTATTTTAGCCATATGATCCAGACAGCCCCATTTTTAAAAGAAGTGATGAGCCAAGCCTCACATGATCAAGTTATAACTAAACTTCTGTCACCCTTCTAAAGGATCACTTCCCCCTTAGCCATCCTTATGGATATCAGCCTTTCCTAGCAACTGTTTCCATCACCCACACATTTATCAATATACTCAGTGTACTAAAGTATGGTTAAGTGTATTGATATGCCAAAAGGCAATGAAAAAGAAGAGAGGAAATATCAAACATAAATGTCATTAGTATTAAGCTGACAGGACTTGGCACCGTGGCCAATACAGTTAAGAGATGTTTTAATTAGTTTTTTTCAAAATAAATAGTATTAAATGAAGTTTTGTATTCAGATCTCATGGCAGGTATTTCTGCTGCTTTTAAGTGATGTGAAGAGGATGCAAAAGTAGAAATAATGTTTACGTGTAGTCATGCAAGAAAAGACAACAATCAGCCAACAGGAACCTTGTAAAGTTAACAAAGGAAATGGCTAGCCCTGCAGTGGGGAGGAGAAACCCAATGCACCAGTACAGACTGGGGACAAAGTGGGTGGGAAAGGCCCTGGGGATGCAGGTGATCAGCACACTGACTGTGAGCTGTGTGTGTAAATACCTGCTCAGGGGAAACCAGAGACACACTTTCCTCAGCAGTGTCCAGTGGTAGGATAGGATAGGAGGCTACAAAGACAAATATGGAATTTCCACTTGAACAAAAGAAAACCTCTTTTTTAATTATTGTGAAGGAGGCTAAACACTGGCACAGTTTGCCCAGAGGGAGTGTAGAGTTTCTGTCCTCGGCTACTCAAAGCCCAGCTGGACACAACCCTGATGAACCTGCTCTAGGTGGCCCTGCTTTGGGCAAGGAGGGTGGACTAGAAATCTCCAGAGACCCATTCCATTCTGTGATTCACTAATCTTTACTGAATATACACTGTAATCCTGACAGTTGCTCCCAAACCCCAGAGAATTAGCACATTATGATAGAAAACATAGAAAAGGTAGCAGAATGCTAATAATATATTTGTTACCCATCCTGTTTGCACACTGATATCTAATATGCAGTATATCCAGGACTGAATTTAAAACCCACTCAGATCACTAAATAAGTATCCTCAATCAGTTAATTCTTTAGTAAAAGACAAAAGAGGCACTTGACATAAAACTATATCAGCTCTTTGGAGAGTAAAATCACAAATTTCCTCTCATGAGGTGCTTGCTCTGTTTTGAATCCAAATGTATCTTTAAATGCACTAACTAGCTTTAATCCACAGCTAAAAATAAGTTCCTGGACTTTTCCTAAACTGGTTTAACTAGTTTTAGCAGACCCTTATCTTTGAACCATAGTACCTCATATTAGAAAACAAATAAACTTCAACTGTGTTAGTTACTGCTCACATCGAGGCAGGTTTTGAGCTTCTGTAGGACTGTTTCTTTCTCCCTGCATCCCACACAGCAGTAAGTTTGCAAATTCCAGCCCATATTACTGTGTCTGGAATGCACTGTTGCTTGAGGACAAGAGCTGTTAATGCTCCTTACATCACAAATACATCCTTTCTAAACACCTTTTTCTCCATGTGGCTGTTAGCCCCTTCTGGTGGGAGCACAAATGAAATATTACAGGAATCTAAGCTTGGTGAACAGAATCTGCCTGTGCCCTTTCCTCTGGCAGCACAGAAAGCGACATTTCTCTTGACTATTCTTTTAATTAAATGGGTTGCATTTAGCAAGGAGTTGAAGCGAGCATCCCTACAGCCTTCACAAGCAGCTAGACAGCGGTAAGTACGTGCCTTGGTTTATGCAAAACACTTTATCGCGTGTCCGCAGGTGACTGAAACAAATGAAACAAAGAAACACGACTGTGCTTTGCATAAAAACAGTTCTGAGGTATACAGTGTATATATAGGTGCAGAGTGTATATATTTGTATAAAGCGATGCACAGAGAAACAAAGTTTCTATATGAACGCGGTGCTCCTGAAGCATGGCTGTAACTCCTGCTGCTGCTCAATGGTTTGGGTCTGGCACTCGTCCTCTCACACCTCTGCCACTGACACTTCTTTCAGCCTCCAAAGCAAGGAGAACCTAGTCCAGCCAGGGGATGTAAATTAAAGATTTCTATGAGCTGGTCAATAAAAGACACAAAATTGTTACGATTGGAGAGATGTAATGAAGCAATCTGGAAAGCTCTAAAATGTGAATTAATTTCCTAGTACTGCTTAGAGAAAAGGATCAATTTAAAGATACAACACAAACCTCTTTTATTTCCCCCTGATAGTGAGCATTTGGGTGTTTGTCACACTGTCATGGGTAACAAACTAAGATTTTGCCTTGCAAGTACTTGCAGTTATTTACCTATAGATTTCTATAACCTTGTGTCACGCTCTCTCTTTGTGCTGGGTAATAGAGTTTCAAATAGGGTTGTTTCTTTTTTTCTTTTTTCTTTTTATATTTTTTTTAATAATTTATTCAGCGTTCCAGGACTAGGCCACACTGGTGGCCTGTGATGAAAAATTCACGAAGCTACCCTGAATAACCAGTTTGGTAGGTTCTTTGAGAAGTAACCATATGTTTCTACATTAAAATGCAAATGCATCATGATACTATGTCACTATGATGTTTTCCTGATGATAAATAATTTAGGAGGGATAAATAAATTGTGACTTTAAAAGAGTAATCTTGAAAAAAAATCTGATCACCATCTCATGCAGTATTCCCACAATTTCTGAGGCTCCTGAGACCCTGAAGAAGCTGTACAGCATTGTGAGCTCCTGCTGTATCACTGTGGTACCCTGCTTTGTCAAGACATTTTGTCCCAGTGCAGTGTGAGACTGATCCAGGCAGATAAAAGCACATTGCAGCAGGCTGGAGTTTAGAGCTCACAGGACAGAGCTGTATCTTGCACTGATGATCAACACAAACTGATGGAAGTGTGCTCACAATACTTTATATTTGTGTTCTGACATCACCTGAAATAATTTTGTGATACATTGCTGTGTTCTGATAGCAATTGCTTTATTATTATTATTATTATTACTAACAAGCATTTATGCTGAGAGCACCAGTCTATCCACTGTCACTGCATTACAACATCACTAATGAACTACAATGATCAGAGGATAGGGTATTTATTAGAAACAAAGTTTAAAGCCCCCCATTTTTAGCTGTTTTTAAAAATGAGACTGGACAAATGACACTGTTGCTCCCACACTGAAATGTTGCTGAGATATTCCCCGTGACTTCCGTTTGGTGTCACAGACACATTTTACTAAGTGACTTCTGAAAAATCCACCTAAATTTAATTGCTGTAGTAATCTGAGAAACTTTAATTTGCATATACCAACTGGAGATTTTTAAAAAATATATATTTTCTTAGGAGTTCACATGCGCTGAATGCAATTCTGTGTCTGTGCTGCAAGGGACTCTTGTCTTCTTGGGAATCTGAAATGGAAAAGCCTTATCCAAGAGTCTGTAGGACTGCCTACCACATATGAGGATTTCAATAGAACAGAAAAGGAACCATTAGTCTGTACAGGGTACAACAAAATGGTAAAACCTTTCAGCAGGACTGT
This sequence comes from Erpornis zantholeuca, assembly GCA_013400515.1. Lineage (NCBI taxonomy): Eukaryota > Metazoa > Chordata > Aves > Passeriformes > Timaliidae > Erpornis > Erpornis zantholeuca. The sequence goes on from VZTN01011485.1 coordinate 441,484, forward strand.
GGGAGATGTGGACTCAAATCTTTGCCCTGCCTGAGTTGGTTTTCCTGTATGGCAGAATGATCATGATGTCTCAACTTCAGTGAGCAGATGTTTTCCAAGGGATAGCCTGTGAAAAACTGTCCACTAAAAACTTATGACAAAAAGTTTACAGTTACGTGACTCTGAGTACTAAGAAGCACCTAGGTACCAGGTGCAACTAGTTTGGAGTAGATAGATAGATAGATCATGACAACACACATGTAAAAATAAACATAAAATAGTCATGGAGCTGCTGTGGAGGATCTGAGCAGAGCTCCCATTTTCATGGCCTGGATCAGGCAGAAACCATTCTGAAAAACCAACCTGCCCTTGCACAAGCCAAGACTGTGCTTACAACAATTCTCATATAATACCTTATTTGTACAGTAATCTGGATAGTACAGGTTGCACAAGTTTACATAGGGTGTTTCCTAACTTTTAAATGCCTTTTCTTTTTTTTTCAACTGATGCATGTCCATCTGTGCAATATTTAGTTGTGAAACCAATGGCATATGATGGCAGGGCATGGCATCATGGCGCCACAGCACCAGGGCATCACGTTGCACTGTTTGGTAACAAACAGTGAGGCAAGTGGAGCGCAGTGACTTTTGCACACAAATACGGCGTCTATCAACAGCAACCTGGTGATATCGACATTGAGGGGTTACAGTGGCAGTACTGGGTTGGTGGCTGGGCTTGATGGTCCCAAAGGCCTATTCCAGCCTTGGTGATTCCACGACTCTTTGTCATTGGCACGGGGTCCTGCCGCATTTTCCCCGCAGGCTCAGGATGCTCCAAGTCCTGCAGTGTTGCTGCTGCGGCCCCGTGGGTTCGTTGCCCTGAGGGCCAGGTTTGGTGCTCTGGGATGCTTTGGACCTGCGCTGGTTTGTGATGGCAGCATCTGGCATTTGGGATGAGAACACGCACAGGGACACACACAGGGACATAGACAGAGACACCCACGGGAACACACACAGGGACACATACACACAGGGACACAGACAGAGACACCCACGGGAACACACACAGGGACACATACACACGGGGACACACACAGGGACACACACAGGGACACACACAGGGACACACAAGGACACACAGAGGGACAAAGACAGGGACACACACACGAGAACACACACAGGGACATACACAGAGGGACACACAAGGACACACACACAGGGACACACACAGGAACACACACACGAGAACACACAAAGGGACACATACACACGGGAACACACACAGAGGGACACACAAGGACACACATATATAGGGACACACACGGGAACACACACACAGGGACACCCACGGGAACACACAGAGGGACGCACACGGGAACACAGAAACAAACACACACGGGAACACCTACGGGAACACGCCCGGGGACANGGGACACACAAGGACACACATATATAGGGACACACACGGGAACACACACACAGGGACACCCACGGGAACACACAGAGGGACGCACACAGGGACGCACACGGGAACACACACGGAAACACACACGGGGACACACACGGGGACGCACACAGGGGAACACAGGCGGGAACACAGACGGGAACACTAGGCGGGAAGACACACAGGACGCACAGGGGAGCACACTGGCTCACCCCCAGCCCCTCAGGGGAGCCGGCGGAGGAGCCTCTTCGCCCCGCCCAGGCCGCGCGCGGGGCGGGGGCTGTGTGTGAGGGGGGAGCGCGCGGACCCCCGCGCGGCGCTGGG